>UXGD01007547.1:0-10764 GCA_900474315.1 Torymus auratus | reverse complement strand
TTCTTGTCTATGACGATTCTTTTCAAGTGAACATAAACGAATATATTTCAAATGTTTTGTTTGGTTTCCAAGTTAACACGCGTGTAGACTTGGAAACTAAACAAAACAGTTGAAATGTTTGCATTCATGTTCAGTTGAAAATAGTCTGGTTGCGGTTATATGTCGTTCATGAATTTACGGAAATATTTTCATTTCAATGACAGAGAATCGGGGCAGAAGAATTTTGGGGATTCAGGTGGCGAATTCCTGATTCCCCGAAGAAGACGTCTTAATGTCAGCAGCCTCAAGGAGTCGTGGTAATCGCAGCTACGGACCGCCTTGCTACCGTACCGGCATCTCGAATCCAATCTCTTTTTTCTTAACATCAACAGGATCTTCTGTTCGCCGACGCCAATAGCGTCTCCTGTTCGCAAACGCCAACAGCGTCTCCTGGGGCAAAGTCTGGGTTATTTTGCAAGGCTGTTTGCGCACGCGCGCGTGCGCATGTGTGTGTATGTGTGTGTATAAGTGTGTAGGTCTTGATGCGTATTATAATTATTATGAGATTTTTTAAGACAAAAGTTTGTCCAGCCAAAAGTCTCGTTGTTTGTGTTGGGCTTATGCGAGACTTTTTAAAGTAAAAATATTGTCCAGCCAAAAGTCTCGCAGTTCGTCTTGAATTTCATGCGAGATAGTTTAACGTATCAATTTTGTCTAGCTAAAACTCCCGCCATTCATATTGCATTTTTTGCGAGACTTTACAAACTAAAAAAGATTGGTCTCGCACAGTGGCCTTAGCGAGATTATTGCAAGACTCACTCGAGACTTATTTCGCGAGACTTTTGGCAGATCAATCCGAGACTAAACTTTTTACACGGGCGATCTGACACACACGGTAGCGCGAAGCAATATGACTTGCCGTGATCTGCGAATAGCAGCTCTGCTTAAACTTACTATTACTTTATCTTTACTCTCAATGCATTCATAACAATTTTTCAGTTTTAGATTTGGAAAAAATCTTTAATCCAATGATTTTGTTTTTCAAATATACTTTTCGATCTCACGTGAAAACTAATATACATGTAGAGGTGATTTTTTATATTTTTCTTTTATAAGAAATAATACGTAAATCGCTGAAAATCGTCCGTCCTGACTTTAAACGTGTTTTTGTGCCTTTTCGACCTGCAACTTCAAACCCTTTTAACTTTTGAAGGAATCAATATTTTTTAATTTTTATAAAAAGAAATTAAAGCTCTTTTTTCTAGTTTTAATTTCTCATTTAAAACTTTCAGTAGATCGCTTCTGGGCTAAATGGCTGAGGTTTGAAGAGAGGGGCTTTTTTGTCATTTTCTTAAAAAGTAAGAAGTTGTTCTAGAAAAAGTATAGCATTCGATGGACGTTGTACATCCACGAATTTCTCTTATATATACTACAAACAACGAGATAAACCAGGTCTATTAGGTGAGCTCGAAAAAAATTTTCAAAACCATATTTCGGGTTTTGTCGCAAATTACGCTGGATTTGCACATAAGTATACAGTTACAGATTAATTCCTATTCTATTCTCAGATACAACTTCTGAATCTCTCAACATAATTTCTCCGAAGAGAATTCTTGAAATAAGAAAGCTCTGGTTCGCTATTATAACACTAACGATACATGAATCATACCATAAACTACAATTTTCAAAAAAGAAACGACAAGCACCGCGCAAAAACTTCTCACCAAAAAAGGCACTTAACAAAAACCGAAGAAATTCATCAACCAACCCTTGTATATGAGCTATATAAAGATCCACTTTTTTACCCCCCTCCCTGAGCAACAAAATACAAAACCTCGACAATCGGCAATTTGAGGCGCAGCCTATCCACCTACCGACACACCGATTTTAATCGAATAACACGGTACAAGCGATATTTGGAGACACGGCGTTGCGTCTCTCAACTACTATACCCAGCTCCCATCAGAAGCAAAAAACGGGCTCGCGCTGCTGCTACTACTCCGAGAAAGACTTTGATGGCCGAGCATCGCATCGCGGCTTTGATGGTTCCAGCAGCAGCAGCAGCAGCGATTAGCCAAGATAGCGCTCTGCGGTATCCCGCAGACTACTACTACCACCACCACTACCACTGCTGCTGCCTCTCACTCTGTGTCTCTTTTTCCGGCATCGCCGTGGTCTAGTCATCAATGTTTGTATGATAATCGCACCGCGAGAGGCGCAGCTCTGTAAGACACAGACGGAGAGAGAGAGAAAGAGAGAGAAAGATAGAAGCAGAGACGAGCGAGAAAGACACCGCCCCGGAGCTGTATATACGCGTACGCGCGGGGCATTAGACGAGCGAGCAAGCGAGCGGTCCTTTTGAACCCTTTGTCGGTTCTCGCGGCGCCGCGCTCTCGCTCGTGCGCGCATTTGCAACTCTAAAATCGCGGAGCATGATTTGCTGCGAATTTATTAAAATGACGCGCAGCGAAGAGAGAGAGGGAGAGAGTGGAGAGAGAGCATCGACACCTCTCGGCCCATTCTTCTCTCTCCATTAATCGAAGCGAATGGTACGTATATATGCGCTCTCTCCCCTCCTACCATCGGGGACTTCGAGTGCCAATTTCACCGAGAATTATGGCCCAGTGTCCGCAGCCGTAACTTATTACCCTTAACCCCGTGACCACCGACGTTGATTTCGTAAGTATGCATCATACGCATGTATGAATGTAAGTGGAGAGGAGACTAACGAAAGTTTATTATATGCGACGAGGCATAACTCGCTAATCAAACGGTCCTTTGGCTTTTTTTATCCTGGAAATACGCACGCCGATCGTATCGCACCTGACGTGTCTTCCGATGATTGCGGCAAATTACGGATTTAGGAGCCGCGCGGCGATGGTAGAAGAGAGGCGCGAGTTTAGGGATGTAACTGCCGCGCGTAATGACAGGGTGGCCTGCGCGCGCGCGTCGTTTAATATTGTTTCGGGAGATATCCGGGAAACGGTCTTACGCAGACTCGAAAAGTGGTTTAGCTAATGATACGAATTATTGGCTCTATCGGTGTATCTTTGAGGCGAATGGAATCCGTATTATCTCCAATTTCGATGTTTATCAGTATGGGATTGTCGGATTGTTATTAAATGGATTTCAAAGCTGTCTCAGTTCTCTAAAACTGCAGTGGTTCGGTAAGAGATCACAAGATCCGATTTGAAAGAACGTAAAGGTTGGCTAACCTGTCATTAAATGGCATTCTCATTGCATAAAACTGTGTTGTTCAGAAGCCCTTGAAAAATCTTAACAATTGTCGTTCAATAATAATCGTACCTAAGGTCTTATAAGGTTGACAAAAATTGTTCGCTTGTCTCGTACATTTGTAATCCTACTTGCGTAATGACTTTAGTTGTACATTGTGGGAACCGAAAGATCAAGTGTTTTCGAGTTGCTCCGAATTCTCATGATGAAATTAAAAGCAATTAAATGTGGTAACAGCTGAAAGGACCTAATCATCTTATTAGTCAAAATAAAATAATTTCGAGTGCGCGCGCGTGAAATATCAAGATCGCGCACGGATCGTTGGCGCGAATGATTAATATCGCGTCCAATTCGTCTTTGTGCCCGTCAGAAAATGATTAATATCAAATTTATTTGAATGCCCTCAAACGCCCCGGCGAGCGCTATATTCCACCTATAAAAAAGTTACTCTAATTCGTTCCACTTAGAACCGTACAAGATTGAAGCCGGAGATACCACAGGCGCAATCTGAAGGAACGCGCGCGCGCGTTTTCATTTGTATAATTCGTACCAGTCGTAGTTTTACTAATTACCGCTGCGCCGGGACGAATAAATTAAATGTAATTCTTTTTACTGATGATAATTAAAAAGACATTCGGAACAGAGGAGAATCTTATCTTTCAGGTATTTTTCTGATCCTTTTAGTCACGATGGTAAGTGCATGTTCCAGTCTCTTCTTTCTCTACACCTACCATTTTCCTGCACATTATCATTTAGTAAAGTAATCGTTCTTTTATTTAATTTCACTCTTTAGACAGGATTATAAACTACGACCAGAAGGCAGCTTTCCTCTTAGCTATTGTTTGGTAACAAGATTATGAAGAATTTGATTATGTTAAAAGACATGAAAAGAAAAAGATTTTTGTTTAATTGAATGAATTAGAAAATTGCCAGTACTAAAATTTTACAATTTATTAAATTTGAATGTTTTTAGTAAAGCCATCGTTACTGTCTATAGTTAATAATTTAAAATTATTTTCAGTTTTGATTGAATGTCATACTACTGTATCTTGAAAGCTTTTTGCTTCATTCATTTTTTATCAATATTGTACATAAAATCTATTCCATTGCACTGAACTTACAATTAAAAGGATTCGCACAAAGAGAATCCTTATTGACATAATTCATAAAAGCTGTAACCTTCAAGAAAAAAAGATTCAAGCCCAAGAAACGAAGATTGCCGTAAAATAAAAGACCCGGGTGCTTAATGCGAATCGGCAACAACAGCAATTCTCCCGAGCGAAAGAAATAAGCGTATACCACCGGCGAGACAATACCTTGATTAAGATATTATTACTCTCCGAGGACCACTCACAGCTCTCTTTCTCTCGCCAAAAAAGAAGGATCTGCTTGCGCGCAAGGGTGAAAGGTTCATCTCCAGGCCACGTTGCGAAATGAGATCAGCGCACACTCTCATCCCGTCTCTTTCCCTCTCTCATCATCATCAAATATAGTTGTCGGTCTTTGAGACAAAGTGACACACGCACACACTCGCATGCGCGGAAATTTGAATAATATAATACACAGGTGTGAGCGAGCGAGCGAGCGAGCGCGAGAGGAAGAAGGAGTAAACGCCGCGGGACGAGAGAAAAGGAACAGCGCGGATAAGGAGGAGGAGGAGGAGGAGGAGGAGGATGAAGAAGTGGAGGAAGACGAAGGAGAGCAAGAGAGAGAGAGAAAGAGAGAGAGAGAGAGACCACCCCGTGGCTCGTCGGCTCGTTTGATCTTCTCCCACCACCCCTTCGCCTTGGCGCGCGGCTTTTTTCTCTCTCTCGCTCTTACTCTCTCTCTCTCGCGCGCGCGAGCGCAGAAGCAGCGGACGAAGCGTCAGAATCACACCTTCTACGATTACCCGAGCTCACTAATAACGCCGCCGACCCCCGAGAGTGGTGTATAATGCAATGAGCGCGAGAGAGGAGAACCTCCTTTTCTCGGTACGGCCGCGCAACGAAGGAAATTACGAGGCATACATACCTGGACATATACCTTGCTGTCTCATACCTGACGATACGCTGATTTATCGATCGCGTTTTAACGACTCTCGCCTCTATTCAATCGCTCTCTCCTCTCATGGCCGATCCATAAATCTGGAATTCGGACTCGGGTTCGCTAGCCTCATTTGGGCGCAGAAGTAGCCATATATAGGTATAGGAGAACGACTCTACACCGGTGCTGTAAAAAAGAGTTTATTTCGACAGGTTGTCGAGGGCCGCGCGCGTGTGTAGCAGCAGCAGCAGGGCGCGCAGCCTGGGCGTATTTTCAAGAGGCTACTTAATTATCTTGAAGCCTCTAATCTGCACACTCGAGCCGACGGACAGACAGAAACACACACGCATGATGCGCGCATATACCGGTGTAGTGTCTAGTAGTAGATGCCGATGCGCTTAACAACCCGCTCTCGTGTGCGCGAGCCTTCCCGAATTTCGCGCCGCGCGACATGTGCCAAATTACGAGCGTGCGTGATGCGAGCAAGGGGATTCCGGGATACTAATTGTGGGTAATATACTTATTTCCACGTGTGCGCGCGCATGCATGCATCTACTTAGAGGTATAAGGGGACGCGAGTGCACTGCGCTCGGGGGGAATTTTATGACTTAATCCCCTTTAAGTTCTAATAACGAAATTTTATAATTTTGAGATTATGTGAGAGCGACGGGATTTCGAAGGGGACTGATAATTTCATTCTGACGAGGTTCCTGTAAGTCGGATAGCTTGACTTCTGGTTGGTATTACATTATTTTTATTTTATTCCGGGTCTTAATTAAATTATTTATAAATACGATTTAAAAAGATTTAAAAATGGCTGTCATGGTTTCTAAATATAATTCCTAGGAAGTATCTGGGGATTAAGTGTTTTAATCGTAAGCGGAAAATCTGGTTCCAGTTTTGTCTATAATAATAAATTTTATTTTTTTTATATTTAAATTCTTATTCGAATTCGGTGTATGAAAAAAAAAACCATAAATCAATCAATTTCAGTATAAGTTACTCGATGGAGCTATCAAAAATGTTATTTTTCAGCAACTTTCTTTATCATCAACTGACAAGCGGGGTACGTCATATTCAAGAGAACCTTTTCACTCTAGCTAAATTTTTCACATCCCATTCAAAATTTCATTATCCATGCTAAAAAAATCTACACCATATCTTTTCTTAGCCCCATAGTAACAAACTCCTGACACCGTTACATTGAGCCTCACTCCACCGCCATAAAGACATTACACAAACCCGTGCAAACCTCCCTATATATACCACTAGCTATCTGCTCTCCTCGCGACACCTGTTACATGTCACCTCTCTCTCGCTGCACTCGGCGTCTCCTTAGCGCACCGCAAAAAGCGCATCTCTCTCAAAAACACTCGCAGCAGTTGACAACTCGTCTCTCTTTCTCTCTCTCTCCTTTAGACCACCACCAGGGTACTCTATACACCGCTGCGCTTGCGACAGCTCTCGCGCGAACCGAGGTGAATCGGCTCGCCGGTTCGCGGCGAGCTACACAGAGAGAGAGAGGTGAGAGCGAGAGTGTAGAGAGGGATCGCCGAGCTCTGTAATCAAGCGGCCGCGCCGCGCTCGTTCTTTATCGCTCTCTCCTCGCCTCGCTAACAGCTATTAACCTATCCGAGAAGGAGAGAGAGAGGGGCACAGCCCCCCACCTCTCGTCGCGCGTGCGCTCGCGCTCACGGGGATCGAAGGAAATTCCGAGCTTCGTTAGCGCCTGCGCAGCCGCCGGCTGTCATTAGGAACGAGAGAGAGGTAGAGGAGAGGAGAGCCAATGGACAAACCAGCGCCCTAGGCGACAGTCCCGAGGAAACCGATTCGCACCGGGAAATTTTTCGCGTTTATGCCGAGAGAAGAGAGAGAGAGAGAGGAAAGTGGGTGATTTGGGACTGACGTGAAAAATTGGACTGTCGTGTGCTGGTTGGAGGTTTTTTGCGGCCGGTGTCGTTTGCGCGGATGGCAGGATGTCGGGGACGACGGGGAATTGCGTACTTAGGGAGATTTTTGCGTTTCACGTTGGTTTCTTTGATTATCAATTTGCGTTCTCGTTCCTCGTTGTAGATTGAATTCCCGTTATGGAAAAACAGGTCGCTCGGTGGGTGGTAAAAATAATGGAAATATATGGGTGCCAGAAAAATAGTAATTTTTACATTTAGCAGTGCTGATGATTTAAAGAAATAAATTACTACTTGTACTGGAGTGTAAAAAAATGCTGGTTTTTTAAATTACTAATAATTATCATATTATGCTAGTATATTTTACGAGGCTAATGATTTGCTTTGCTATTTTCAAGAATCTCCTCATGATGTGTAGTTAATATTATTACTATTTTGTGGTAACTTTTACCATTCCCGTAACAGAAAATGTGTGCAAATGAATTAAGTGCTGGAAATTTAATACAGGAATTTATAATAAGTAACATCCCGTTTGCAACAGCTTACAAAGTTAATTGTCCGTTTTTATTTATTATACCAATAGCAGTAAACGTTTTTTTTAATAATACTGTCGATGGAAAGGAAATAAAAAATAATTTTATATTCTATTTAAAAATATAGAAGTACTATATTCAAGGGATAAAAATAATTAATCAGACTTTATATCTTTAATTTATGGGTAACATCAAATATTGTACTCAAATTAAAATAATTACTTATCTATCATTTCAGCTATTTATTTTTTTACAGCGCATTCTTTCAGGTTCCCAGAAAATGATGACCAGCTAATGGCTGACTTTTTATGTTCTAATTACATTAAAATTCGCAGGAACAGTTGGCTATTTTCATTTAAATTAATTCTGATTGACAAGGATCATCCTTACACTCTGATCGACAAAAAAATGGAATTTCGCGTCGGAAAAAAATTTATTAAAATTTCGCTCGCCACAAAGGAATTTCCTTGATACAAAAACGTCTCTCTGCGAATATGATACTTAAATCCTACCCATCAATTATCCGGCACCTCGGCGCACCGCATTTATTTATAAAAACCTTTTCCTCCGGCTTATGGAAAATTGAGTCAAGCCGCCGGACGATTCCCTTTGAATTTTTTAATTACATCGAAATTTACGGGAGTTACGGCGCGCCAAAGTTCCTTTGATGGCGACACACTGCACTAAACTTCAAAGGACGCCGCGTTATAATCGTGACGTCACAAAAATTTTACAGCCCCGTAACTCCGTCAAATTTCGGAATATCGAAAAAGTCGAAAAAAGGATTTGCACTATACACAATCCATCAGAGAAAGAGAGAGAGAGAAAGAGAGAGACTGTATCATTAGCCGCGGAACACGGCTCTCTCTCCATTCTAGCTACACGTTAAAAACGAACGGACTATGCTCTTAACAGTGTATATTTGAGCGCATTTTACGAGGCTCATTAATTTCTCGCATTTCTCTTCCCATCTCTCACCATTCACACGTGGAAAAATGACGAAACACTCGTCGTCGGGAATCAAACTCTCGGCTCGTTAATAAGCAGCGCCGCTGCCGCCACCAGTTTAGCGTAAAAATATATTACCAGGGCGTAATCGATGACAATGGCTCGCGCGTCCTTAAACGATCGGGCCCCAACACCGACAAAGGCTATCTCCCTTCCACGCGCGCCACGAAAAATCTCTCACCTTCTATGCTTTATACGAGGAGAGAGAAAAACGTTCTACACAGGTCGTCCAATTAGCGTGACGTATTACTCGCGGGAAAAAGGCCGAGCCGCCAAAGGGGCATCAAAGGCTTGATGAGAGAGAGAGAGGGACTCGGAAAACACGCGACCGTAGTCCGAATATTATACCCGAGGGGGCGTGTCAATGCCACGACAGAGAAGAGAGAGAAAGAGAGGGAGAGAGACGTACTTAACGGGCTCATTATCATATTTCTTTATTTATAATTCGGGAGTCTGCGTCCTGGCAGATTTACGTCTGCGATCGTGGAATATGGGACAGTTGGTGACGGCCCCGTGATTTGTGCCTGAGATATTGGTCTGGCATGAGAAGAAGTTGTTTGGGTCTTAAGGATTTTCTTTCTCATTCCTTTTTTTTTGTCGGCATCAGTGGGAATTTTAGGCTTTGAGAAAAAGTTATGGGTTGATGTAGTGTAGAAATTGTTGATATATATTTTATCTAATTTGGTTAGAAATTGGTATCTTTGCTAAAAAAAAATGGCAGTATAAATATTATGATAAAAAATCTTATCATATTTTACGCAATTTTTCTATCAACTTATATATGAAATAACTCTTTCAAACGAAACTCTAATATTTCAAAACCATCGTGAACAATAACATGCCACTTACCGATCGAAAGAGAAAAAAAAAGTTTTGATCCAAAGGAATTCCAGGAGATCAAAGGTGTTAGTCTCATTATACACGTCGACCATTCAGTGCTACCGAGAAAACGCGATATTCCTAGACAATTTTTTGCTACAAACCGAATTCCTCTCGCTCACTCTCGCCTAAGCCATTCCCGGAATCACAGGCTCTCATTGGAAATAAAGAAATTAACCGCGTATACCGATTTAAAGTGTGGGTATGAAATATTTCCTTCCAACTTTGGATTTTTTTTCTCTCTTTCTCTCCCCACACGCGCGGAGAAGAGCAATAAATTATCACGGAATAATGATACACGAATCGTAATACGGTAGGCTCGAAAGATATTGGCCACCTACGACGCGAGTCGGTTGCCTACTGTTTGTAACTTCTATCTAATTAACCACGTGGGGATACTATAATCATGCCACTGGCCAGGAGTTATTGATGCTCGAATCGAAGAGCAGTATGTGTGTGTCTGTGTAACCGTCCAAAAAATGAAATATTTTTCATTTTTTCGAATGTTTCGAAGTCGTTAGACTACCTTACTATCGAATCTTTAGCAAAAATAAGTTTTGCTAGCTTTAAATCCAGCTTATACTCTAATTGGATGATTTACTTTACAAAGTAGTATAGGGAAAATATACGTTTGTTGCAATACACGTATTGTCATAGAGGTTATTAAGTTAATGAACCTGAAGTTGGCAGACACACAGCAGACGTGACGGTCAAAATACAAAAAAAAAATGAAATACAAATTTTCTGTTATATTACTTCTTATAATATTTTTTCATGATATAATCAAACAATCATCATTTATATTGCTAAAATGCAAATTTAATTTTTTTAACAATTAAATAATAATAAACAAATTGTGAAAAGTCAGTTTCGATATCTTTGTTCTAACGAATATTTCTACTTTGTGTTTGGAAGCTTTGCAAGGTTTAAGCCTTGAAACATCGAATTTTGCAACTTAATTGTTTATTTAATAATTATAATGTTGTTATATCGCGGCCAATCGTGTTCGGAAATATTTTTATACTTTATATAAAGGAGCCTGCACAATTTGGAACAATTCCTACTCTGCGTTTGGAAGCTTTGCAAGAGTTAAGCCTTGAAACATCGAATTTTGTAACTTAATTGTTTATTTAATAATTATAATGTTGTTATATCGCGGCCAATCGTGTTCGGAAATTTTTTGATTCTTTATATAAAGG
>UXGD01007546.1:0-10765 GCA_900474315.1 Torymus auratus | reverse complement strand
TGTGTATTTTTGAGGTATACATTTGTTTTTTTATATGGATTTGAATCAATAATTACCTGACTAATTATACTAAAATCTATTTTTTGAGGCTTTAACTCAGGCTGGCCCCCTTAAGGTTAATAAATTGGCTATTATAGTGGGGTTGACGATAAAAAAACTATTGTTATATAGTGTTATTGAAACTTTGTTCTTATTTAATATTTTGCAGGATGAAGATTCACAGGAAGAATAGCTCGATGGATGTACTTAAGTCTGGAACGCATTTAGACTCATCAACAAATAAACAATGTATGTTCATTATAATTTTATTTTTACATAATACTTACATTACATAATACTTACTTTACATAAATACTTATAAAAACCAATTTACTACACAAACAATAACTATTCTTTATTAATATTTCCTCAAACAGATTTTTTATTATTGGAAAATATAACATCACGATATACGCAACCATGCATATTGGATTTGAAAATGGGAACCAGGCAGCATGGCGATGACGCATCGGCAGAAAAACGCAGCAAGCAAATAGCTAAATGCGCCGCAAGTACGTCAGCCTCGTTAGGAGTGCGTTTATGTGGAATGCAGGTATGTGTATTGCATCTTGTTTTATAATAGTACATTATGTAACAAGAGACTAAAGTCGCAGATTATTCCCGCAGGTGAGGTTATTCTTGCTTCGCTACGCTCGCTTGGGCAGTGATCACCCAAGGGAATGATCGACTTTAGTTGTTACATATATAGTACTTTATTCCCATCTCAACTGTGGTCACTTTATAGATTTGGAAAATTATTTTGAATTTATGTGTAATTTTGTTAGTTTTAACCAAATTCACTATTAACGTAATTGACTATGTTACTCTATTCCCGCATATTCGGGCATAAAGCATAAGTGGGAATCAGACGCCTCTTTAGCCCCGCTTTTGAGGCTATAAAGTGGTTATTATAGTGGAGATAGGAATAAAAGTCATTAATAAACTAAATACACATAAACTTTATGATCTATAAATTCTTCATATTTTGTTTTAGGTGTATCAAGCAGACACTGATCATTATATAAAACGAGATAAGTATTACGGAAGAGAGTTAAACGAAGAAGGGTTTAAAGCAGCACTCTATAGATTCTTTCATAATGGCTTTTGTTTGAGAACATCAGTAATACAGAGAGTAATCACACGATTAGAGCAGTTACGCCGTGCTATCGAAAGACAGAGTAGCTATCGTTTTTACTCTTGGTAAGTATTATGGGCACTATTTGTTTCACAATCCATTATCATTTCTTTTATGCATATTATTTTCTTGTATAAGTATTAACGCAAAAATGTAATTAACTATGTTTCACTTAGAATATTAATCCTACAGTCATTATTATTTTGCTTAATAGAATAAAAAAATTTTCAATAAAAAGGCGTTCACTATTGGAGTTTAAAAAAAATATAATATATTCTACATTATTATATATTTAATTCTTTATAATAAACCTGATAAATGTTAATAAAATGCTTTCCCTACTTTAGTTGTTTAAAACTGAAATATGTGACTACAAAACGTAAATGTTATATCATAGTTAAATAATACTGTATCGTTATAAAAATAAAAAATATTATTCAATTTTACAGCTACGGCAGTCCATTCACAATATCATTATAATAATTGTCATTTTTTTCAATAAAATAAATATAAAAAGTTGTATGAAAATTAACTTGTTAAAGTTATAAAAGCGATTAAAATTAAATTATGTTAAACTCAATCCAGGCCTTTCCGCTTTTCCATCGAAGATAATCAATATTGTACACGTTACGTTCATATATATATATATATATCTTCTCTACATTTAAAACTTCTAAATTCTAACTTTCCACGATTTGACTTTTACATATGTTGAATATATTATTTTAAATTATGTTCATGATATTTTTTAGATACATTTTAAATAAAATTTGATTATTGAAAAAGTTCCACATACATATTTAAGTTAGTTATACATTTTCAAATTACTTATATCGTTATTAATAAAATAATAATAAGGCCCTCATAAAATAATCTTAAAAATTTCGCTAATCTTAAAATCTTTTTATTCCCACCGTAGCTTCAAGGTGGATATTTTCTAGTTTATTTTTGACTAATTGAGTTAAATCTGACCACTAAAAGATTCTGCTGAGATTGTTTTGTAGAAAAGATACTATATGTAATAATAAATTCACGTGATTTTATTATTTTACGAGGAAAATTATTTAATTTAGTTTTAGTTAATCTATAATAAATATTGAATGAGATTTGATGAGACGAATGGCAGCGAGAATTGTTTAATTGTTTGATGTTGGATGTGAATTCTTTGATTAGCAGTTGTCACTGATGTAACGCGCTGTGTAAAATGTAATCTAGCCTTCAAGAGGGGCATAATGAAATAAAAAAAAATATGGTCCTTGATAGCTGGACCAACTCATCCAACATCCAACAATATAATAAATATTGTTGTCAAAAAACTAGGTAAAACTCGAATAGTCAGAGGAAGTAGGCATTATATACAAATTTATTTTGTTACAGCTCGTTATTGGTGGTGTACGAGGGATACCAAGTGGACGACTACACGAGTCACCGGCACACCCCATCATTGCGTGTCGATGAGACTGCAAACGGTAGCTTTATTGATAACATGGTATCGCATGGTTCGGATGCTTGTTGTTACGACGCGGATACAAGCAACAACTCAGCGGACTACAACCTCTCTGCGCATGAAGAGGTTAGCCAAGCAGCTCTGCACCGGAGTTTCGGCGAGGCAGCGGCGCGAGGTGCTAAAAATACAACAGGCTTCTATCCGGTGAACGAGGAGACAGTTTTCATGGAACATCCATCGTCCCACAGCCTCATGAGTGGTCATCATCGCGTAGTCACTCAGAGCGCTGACAACTGGATGCTGTACGGCAACAGCAATAGCAGTAGCAGCAGTGACAGCAGCAGTGGTGACGAGTATTGCTGCGGGCAGCACACGGTCGTCAACTCCGAAGATACCAGTTCCGATCTTGATATTGGTATGTTACCTATCGGTGCCGACTGTCCGCTCAAGCGTAATCGACAACAGCTGCACAGGCACCACCGATTAAGGCTCTACGAGGAAGAACCTGGGGAAGGTGACGACGACGAGGATGAGGATGATTGTGCAAGTCTTTCGAAACGACTCAAGGTTAAGACAACAACAGGAAACACGCAACCAAATCTCGTTCCGAATCCTGAAGACTCGTTGGTCGATGTACGCATGATCGACTTTGCCCATACAACTTTTGGTCACAACCACGGTCTATCCACTACTCTTGGTTCCAACTCAAATTCCACGCTACATCAAGGCCCTGACTGCGGCTTTCTTACTGGCCTTGACAGCCTCAAGCGACTACTCCTCGAAATTCAGGCCGAAGGTTAAAATGAGACCGAATCTCGCGTGCAACCTTACATGCAACGTAAAAATAGAAATATTGTGATTTTTTGGACGTTCGAATTATGAGCGCGATTCGAGAAATGTAGTGTAATAATTAATATGCAGAGTTCATTCATCTAACCCGCCCATGCCGAGGAATGTGCACGCGCGCGATTAAAATTTTAATTGGCTGCGTACTATAATATGAACACGGAAAATGAGAAAATGGAAGAAAAAAAAGTCAAGAAACAGAGGGGGAGGAAGAGAGAGAGAGAGAGAGAGAGAGAGAGAGAGAGAGAGAGAGAGCATGTGAAGTGTAGAGTAGATGAAACAGAGCGAAACAAATTATAAGAGTGAGATAGTGAGATGTGCGAGAGTGATGCGGATAAAAATTATAGGCAGCAACAAGTTTAGTATATATACATGCAGCCGAGAGTATTAAGGAAAATTCTTTTCCAAAAGTTAATCTAGTTTATTATTAGATACTATGCAAGGCCTATGTATATAGTCACAAAATATAATTTTAAATTACATGTTCCACGAAACTGAACGTTTAATATTGTACTGGATAATACAGTGAGTCATGGATGCACACGCCTTCGTGTTCAACGTAGTCGCCCTGTATTCATGCGTAGTTGAACAAACCTGAAGGGGAGCCAACGCGCAAACATGCGCATTTGTACATACATAAATGTAAATGTGTATAAATTACGGTACTAAACAAAGTATAAAGGAATTAGTGATGCTCCTGCCAATTGTTGAAAAAAAAACCAGACTGCGACGACAATTAACTATAGTATTAATTTTTAAACAATTGACCAATTTATATATTTCTTTCTCACTTTGTTTTTCCATTAATTTCATATCTTAATCTTTTAGTATGCAGCGTGATATAAGTTATGAAATTTATGTTGAGTTCAATAATATTGCAAAGTATGTAAATAGACGTGTAATTCGTTTATTATTCTTAAAGAAATTATTTTAAAATATTCACGAACGAAATTGTCCATGTAAGGTTTGATTCAAGGCAGAGACAGGTCAAATTATTTTTACATCGTACACTGTCCTATAAAGTACGAGAATACAGCAATTAATATTATTCGTGTGAAAGAAATTAAAATAATGTACAAATTGCAAGTATGCGCTGTATTATTTATGTACGCATATGATGCATATACACATATTTTTCCCGAATATTGTCATAAACAGATACTCAGTGTGATAGACAAATATCGAAAGAAAAAAATATATATATATATATCTCGAAGTTGTTCTTTAAAAAACAGGTGCGCTAGTAAAGTTCCACAGATAGCATTGTAAAGTTTTCATGTTTTTTTGCGTAATAAAAATTTATTATTACGAATATTCCGTTATATAATTGCATATGTGACATTTTGCCACATAGTTTTTGTTATAAATTTATTTTTCAAGTTCCTATCATGTTATTACTTACATTCTAGATTACATTTTTTTAGTAATAATGATTTAGAGTATATTAGTTGCTTTTTTTAAATAATTAATTAGAATAATTTATATACATTGTTTCTCAAAGGTATATGAATAATAAAAACATTATTTGATTTTTTACAATTTACTTTTAATTAATAACAAATGGTACATTCTTAATAAAATGTCTAAAATTATTTTGAATCAATAAATGGTATAAGACAAATAAATATTATAAATATAGTATATTCCAATACTTGTATACAAAATACATTGGGCAACATCACTGTTGCTTTCTAATCTAGCTTTACATGAATCATCACTGGAATATATAATTTCATATTTTCAATTTACTCATTTTCACCACATGCAACGTGTAGTACTTAATATAAGTTAAATTACTAATTATGCTTTCAATAACAAAACATAACCAAACGCACGCTTGCTATGTATATAATTTTCTCTCAATTTTCATTACAATAACCAGTGCTCTATTAACGTAAAAGAGAAGTCAGTAAATTACAACAAGTATAGTCATCCGTATAGCATTTAATTCGATGTGTGTTTATGTTACAAAACAGGACAAATTTATTAAGGCTGAGTCGACAATATGGCGAAAATGCTAGTCAACGCACGCTAATCATTTTTATTGGAAATCTAGGAGTATGTAGTATTTCTTATATTTATTATAAGTTGAAAATAACCACATAGGTATTGGATTTTCACTCGAAATTACTAAAGTGCGTGTGTACGCTAGCGCTTCTACCTTATTGTCGAGACACCGTAAGATAAAACCATTTGAACCTTTTTATTACTTTACATACTTTCATGCACCAAAATTTGTTCTACTGCATACGTTTTAATACAATACAACCATTATTTTATTTACAAATTAATTTTTCTGAAATATTTTGTTTGACATTCGTTGATTAAAGCACACCATAATAATTTCTTTGGGAAATATAATCCATTAATAAATGTTTTCTCTTATTAAAAAAGTTTAGATCTGTAGTAAACATTTATAGGAAAGCTCATTTAACACACTTTTTTGTATTTAATTTAATACTTATTGAATTGATCGTTTAATAATATAAAAACGTAATATATTTCATATATTTAAAAAAAAAGATTTCATTTTTTACTTTAAATTTGGCTATTATAGTTTAATCATAATGATAAATCATTTATTAAACAATAAAAATAGTATCATAAACGAAATAGTACATTATAGCACTGCTTTATACATAAGCCCGCTGTAACACGTATCCGTGTTCTAAGTAGTCCTTCTTTGCACCGTGAGGTTTACGCATGAGCGTAACGAGTGCGATAAAAAAACGGTGCAAAAAAGTACTACTTAGGTCATGCAGTGCTATAAAAATTATTGTGTCACTATACTAAAAAAATACTATTTAAAGATTGTACATGCACAATTGAGTTTGATATTAGTATCAAATTTTTTTTGAGAATACATTGTTTAATTAATTATAAGCTCATATAAATATTTGGTAGACAAGTTAATGTGATATTTTAACTGCCCCATTGTAGATTATATGTTGTATCAAATTTTTTATTAGAATATTAAAATTTCATGGTTAAATAAAAATTAACTTATAAAGGCACATATCCTTGAAAAGTTAAAGATTTGGTTAACAATAATAAAGGTACAATAGTATATTTTGATGCAAGTACCAGCGCATCACAAATTATCAATATAGTTATTTTATTTACCTGTACTTAAGACGAATTTAATAATTTCGAAAATGTGACAATGATGAATTTTTTTAAAGCATATCACTTAGTAATCACAATTAATATATCTATATAAAAGTGTATTTTGCGTAAGAAAAATTTTATAGGATGTAAATACATGCAGATTGAATGTTTTAGTAAGTGTTTCATCTCAACATGCATAACAAAGAATTCTGAAAAATAAGTAGTTCTTATCAAAAAATTAAATACAACAAAATAGATTTATCAATTGTGATTTTATGATTTATTAAAATTACGATTATCATTAATTTAAAATAAAATAGTATAATACTAACAATACAGAGGTATGCTTATTTAAAAATATGGGTTTTCTTTAATTCTTTTTCTATGTACTTGGTAAATCTTTAAATTATCGGTTTTACTATATTAAAAAATACATTAAAAGAAATAAAGTTTAGTTTTTTGTGATTAAAAAAATGGCATGAAAATTTTTTGCTTCAGCATAAAGTATTCATAAATTTCTAATATGTTTATAGAAATCCAAAAATTTGTAACAAATATTACCAACATTTTATCTAAAATTTTATTAAATTAATTTTTTGATTAAATAAAAACGATAGTACACTTTATATCATTCATAAATGAATTATTAGTTATATTTTTACTTTAGGCAATTTTTTAGTGATTCATTTCGCCAGATATACGGAAGTTCTGCATTATTACAAGAAAAGGTAACAATGAAAATGGTTTGAGTTTAAGATATTTTTAGTTATTTTTATGCTATTATCTTGGAATAGCAATATATACAAAATAAATAAGTTTGTCCGGTCGACACGTACCATTTCCGATATCTACTAAATCACTTTTGGCTGTACAGACACTTCGTAGAAGTCAGGATATTTGAAAAAAAATTTTAAACTTTTTTTCAACACGTGCATGAAACGTACAGTTTCTCATGCCTAAAAGTCGTATAAAAAATCGCGCATTCCGAGTGTGATTTGGGTATAGTGTGTATCACGGGAAGAAGAGCTATTTCAGACTCGGCTGAGGTATCTCTTCAGCACCGCGTCTTCGTCGGGGGCGCTTTTAGTGCCCTCGACTCCAACTCGTGCTAAACACCTCACTCTCACTTGAAATAGCTTATTTTCTCTTCTTGATGTACAATGTACTACTTTATTGTATACATGAGTCGAAAAATGATCATAAAT
This sequence comes from Torymus auratus, assembly GCA_900474315.1. Taxonomy (NCBI): domain Eukaryota; kingdom Metazoa; phylum Arthropoda; class Insecta; order Hymenoptera; family Torymidae; genus Torymus; species Torymus auratus. The sequence continues at coordinate 2,985 of UXGD01007546.1, read as the reverse complement.
CATCTCTGAATTTTTTCAGAATTTGTATTTATCAGAAAATCAATTTCGGTATTAAAGGGTTAATAAGAACTAGAAATTCTTAATAAATTTTCAAAAAATCTCAAATTCACAGATTAAAATTTATTGACTTTTACTTATCCAATTAAAATCTTTGATTGTTAATAAGTCTTCAGATTTCATATTTAATGAAAGTTTTACTTGTGCAACCATATATAAATCATATTTAATGAAAGTATTACTTATGCAATTTTATGTAAAAAGTATTCGTCAAGTTAAGCGACAAGTAGCGCTACGAAATACATGAGAAAGTGTTCTGCAATGAAACTTATGCTGAAGCCGATTCAGTCCAATTTTTGCAATAACGTTATTTTAAAAACTACAATGCCATTTTTTAAGACAAATTAAAAAACGATAAAAATAAAATATTCAATTTGTAGAAATAATTAGATTAATTGTTTTCATATAAATTCCTTGCTTAAAATAAAAAATTTTTACAAATTTTTGTTAAAAAAATTATTTTCTAATATTTACATGTTAATAACTTCCTTTTGTATACATGTGATGTGTTTCTCGTAAAGAATATATTTTTACCTTACACTCTAACCCTCATTTTCACCAGCCATTTGATAGTGATAGCGGCGCAAAGCTGCTAATTTTAACCGTTCAGTCTGCAACGCTTGTTCAAGTTCCAAAACACGCACTTGGGCTTCCATTTCTAATTTTTTGGCTTGATGTAAACTGAGCCCAGAAATGTCCATGTCTTCTATAGTTAAAAAAAAAGTAGTTTTCTATTTAAGTCATTTTTTACAAAAACAATTACATTTGTATTTTTGAATACACCAATATTTATAATGATTATTATTTTAAAATGCGTGTTTTTAATTTTAATAAATATAAATGCTTATAACTATTAAATTTACTTGATGATTATGGTTTTCAGGCACGACCGCTACTTGGGAGAGCCTTTTATTTTAACCGTAGCGAAAATTGTCACCCTTCAAATACTAATCGTTACCCGAGATGTATCTGTAGATGTAATCAAGTTCCTCGATTATCTCACTAGGAGAGGCTACGAACTCTGGATCACGGATTCGGCTCAAACTTTGAGATATGTTTTTGGGTGTAGAAATATGAAGAAAGCTGTAATATTAGATTCTAACGCTAAAAAAACTAAAGTTCTACGCCTTTTTAGCTTTATTTTGAGAAAAGACTCTTCTTAAACGGTGACCATTTAACTCTAGGGAGTCTTAAATATAATTTCAAAAATAGAAAATAAAACTAGAGAAAATGAGCTTTCATTTGCTTTTTTAATAATTACAAAATGTTGATTCCTTCCAAAGTTATGAAAGTTTATGTACAAAATCAATTGCTGACGAGCTAAACCTATAAAGACGATTTTTAAACTTACGGACATAGTGACGAGTACTTAAGATGTAATAATTTCTGCAATGGCGAAGATATGCGGTATTCCCGAGTAGTAGCCGGTCGCGCCTCATGCGTAAAATAGTACTTTTCGACACATGAGATAAATAATGATACTAAAGTATTATAGTCTTGAACGGTATCTTATATCAAGCGCCGAAATAGTATATTACGTACCTACGGAGGAAAAAAACTTGGACAGTCCACAGGTTGTGTAAATTGTCACCCGAGCCGAAGGCGACCTGGAGGCTGGCCAATTTTTTTCTGGTGCTTATGCTATTTTTTTAACACGTGCATAAAAAAGGTCCCTTTCCTGATAAAAAAGTGAATGGAAAATCGAACATTTCGAGCGTCTAATGTGGCTTCCCGCCTCAGCGGTAGGAAAAGTAGTAGGAGAAAGAGAACGTCTCCCGTTATGACGATTCGATATACCTGATTTTGCATCCACTTTTCATGCAAAAAAAGCTTTTATTCCTGCACTTATTAAAAAAGCACTATGTGTAACAAGGAAGCAATTGTCTTTTTCAGACTCGGATAATGATTTTGAGCTCTCGTGTATTAGTCGTGCTCAATCATCCGCGCTAGAAAAAGTCAACTTTCCTCCCTATTTGGAGCTGTGTCCAGCAATGATTAAATAAATGAATATGTATACGCGTTTGAAAAATTACCAGTATCTTCCACAAGTTGACTGCAACTCTTAGCAGTGGCGACCACTCCTCCAGTAGCTTGTGTAACTAAACGGGAAGCTTCCGAAAGGGCGGATAAATTTTTACTGTGTCGATCAGCTTTGACTCTACTGGCAACGACTAACTGAGCAGTAGAAGCAGCAATACCTTGCGACGCTACTACTAACTGTTCAAATTTACCATTGCCAGAAACTACCTTATCTGCGGCTTCCCTGTATAAATCAATAGGCAATTACCGATTGATCGATATTGAGAATATTGTGTGTAAGGTAAGATTTTTAATTTATACACATTTACTTATTAAAAAAAAAGTGTTGCATGGATCAAATAAGTTACGTGCGGATTACAGTAATAATTTTAGGAATACACTTACAGCAAAAAATTAGCTCCCATTGCAATAGCCTTGGCTGCTGAAATTAGTCCCTCAGACCATTGATGATTGCGTTTATAAAATTCAGTGGCTGAAGCAGTTCCTTTACCTTGGGCGACGATTTCCATTTGCAATAATCTAGATTTTTTCACTAACTTTCTAATAGACATCATTAATTCGGTGCAAGAGTCGAGGATTTTACCATTAACTTCTAATTTTACTCCGGAATCTGCAGCACGAGATTTATCCAACATTTCCTATGAACATTTTGGTAATTTTGTGATAAAATATTATTATTATAGTTGAAAGTAAAGTTTAAAGAAACTTTTATAATTGAACTTATTAAATTCATCTGCATATTACAGACTAAATATAGACTAACAAGGAGAGTGTCTGACCTCCGGGAAACGAATTTTAGCGGGCATTGGAAAGTCGATTTCTGGTACCTAAAAATGAAGCCCAGTGCTCACATTTCCGTCCAATGGGCCATTTTTCTTAAGATATGGG
>UXGD01007545.1:0-10767 GCA_900474315.1 Torymus auratus | reverse complement strand
AAGAAACACAGCTTTCGAAGAGGAGTCCTGCGGGACCAGAATAAGCCCCGCCAAAGTAATACTGAAAAGGAGTTCCGGTGGGTGCTCGATGTTACGGGGGCTATCACACGAGGGGGGGTTTAAAAAAAAACGCACACACACATCCACGAAAAAAAAAATAATCAAAATCAACTAATATATTACACATTTATCGCCTTAAAACATCTTTTTGAACATTTTTTTTTCGAAATATTTTTTCACCGTTACAAAGCTTCTTCTATGAGGAAGCAAAATGCTTTGCAAGAAGAGTAAGGATCTAGATTCCTTTATTTTTATAGTATTTATAAATTTATTCTTAGTGAATTATTATAGCTGAATTAGAGCAAAAGTTTACGTAAATGAATACGTTGAACTCATCTCCTTTTTACTCAATTAAATTAATTCATCTCATTCAATGTGTAACTAAGTAAATGACGTATAACATGTCTTAACAAAGTAGATAACACATTTTAAACTTTTAATCATTGACACGCAGAATGCCATTCTGCTAGAACACATTTTGACTTTTTCGTTGTTGTAAGTACTTCTCTAAAAAAATTGTAAGAACCTTTATTCGAAAAACGTGTTTATAAATTATTGTGCGTCTTTTAAATTTGTTATAGCCCTGAAGATGAGAATTCTAATAAACTCTGAAAACGTTGGAGAATCTAAAAAACCTGTGTTTTTTATTATTTTCCTATTATTGGTAGTATGGCCATTAACCTTCAAAATCCTACAAAGTAGATAACAATAGCAAATTAATTGGCTCATGTTACTTTTTCGGTAGCTTTGCAATCTGAGAGAATGTTTACTCGATTAAACCTTGTAAAAAAAGTTATATAAAACTCCATTCGACTTTGTTAATTTAACAATATATATACGTATAAACATCGCAATCTACAAAACATCATTAATTTTCAATTCATACACTAATAGAACCATTACTCTCTCGCATATACTCTTCTCCAAGCCATTACTACCATTCCGATTAGAGTAACAAATCGCCTCGTTATACAGACACAAACCGAAATTCCGCCTCCCCCCTTGCAATTCCAAAAATCCCGCTCGGCATTCCGCGTGTAATACCCGTATACCTACACGTGTTCCTTTATCAACTACTACAGTACTCGTCTGTCGTAATCCCCTCTCCCGTAGTAGGTACACTTATACACTCTCTAGCGGCGGCACGCGGTTGAAGTTCGACATATCTGCGCCTCAACTCTCGCGGCTTTAATTGGTCAGACGATCCGCTCTTCTCGCTCGCTCTTACGTAAATGGGCTTGTAAAGTTAATCGACTTTACGACGGCGCGGATTCCTCTCGCTCGCGTGCGCATATTGAAATTCGAGGAGAGGATGGGTTTGTATTATTGATGAGGTTTCGGCGCTAGTTCTCAGGCGGCTATACGATTTTAAGATGCGAGTAATTAGTGTATGAGGGGAGAGGGAGAGATTATGAAAGATTTCGATGCTTTTTAAAGGATGCGATGCGCAGTTTACGCGCGAGGCTGTTATTTTCCGATGGATCGCGGCCGAGTACCGCGTGTGAATTTTCGGGATAATCGGCGTGTTTGAGAGGTATATTCGCGGTGTCGATTAATTTCAGATTATGAGGGTAATTATGAAACGGGTGTAATAGATTATTGCGAGGATTGAAAATGCCGAAAGTTTATGAATTCGTGGTGTTTTTTTTAGATTAGTCGAATGTCAATACCATATTGTGTATAATAATGCAGGATAAAGGATATCATTTGTTGTTTAACAATGGTGTAAATTTAAAACTAGTATGCGAAAAATTGAAAACTTCGTTTGTGTATACTATTGCAAGAGTTGCAGTGAGAGCAACAAAAACATTTATTCTTATTATAGAGGGGAAGGTAATATCTGATCGAGGAAGAAAAAGATTTATCAAAGACACGGCTTAAGCACGAGCAAAAGTAAGAAAAATTACCTCATCTTTGTAACTTAATTCGTACCGTGCAAAGGTATATATCTATATACATTAAAAGATTGTCTGACATATTGCTTGCAGTGAAGTAAGGCGATTAATATTTCCTTTTAGGTTGGTATAGCGAATCGTTGAAGCAATTATTTTCCATCCCTAAATTGGCGTTCCCATGGAAATTTATTTTCTGGAAAATGGACGAATTTTATTCCAAAATAATTATATACACACGAAGAAGTAGAAAAAGCGTATGCTGATAATTATTAAGACATTTCGTTAAAATCAATTATTTCACGAGTTAAATGAACATTGGAAAATGTAGATAAATCGTTTTAGAGATTTAAAAGCTTCTAATTTATAATATGTGTAACCTAATATGAGCTTCTTTTAAACAGCCATATGTCAAAGTGAATTTTTATGTGACTCATCAACACATCTACGCTTATAAAGTACCATGTAATTAATACTTTTTATTAGCATACTATTAATCACAGCGGTTAATTCTCTATACTGTATCATAAAAAGTAAATTGATTAATGAGTATTTAAGTGTTTATGATCTGATAATAATTAACCAACACTCCCAATCCATTCACGAAACCTTCTCACCACTAGGTATATACTTACTTACTTCAGCACCGTACCTACCACACGAGACGAAATAAAGAAAGAGCGCGCGCGTGATGCGCTTCACAACTTAATTCATAAAACATTTCCTTTCTCGCCATCGTACGAGACCCGCGGCATTCCGCAGAAATTGGCGAACGTTGCGCGCTTTTACGGCGATGACCCCCGCGTAAGTATAATTGAAAACACGTACGCGCCGTTCTTTGTGCAACGGCGCGAAATTTGACTTCGGCGGTTCTTCGTCGGCGAAGTTATTGGGAAAAGCCCGCGAAGATGTGGGTTTCGACATGCGTGACTTTTGAAGGTGGGAACACAATGCCGGGGGGGATGCGTGCGTGTGTGTATTGGGAAATGGTAATTCAATCAGCTTCGTGGATCTGGCGTTTCGCGAAAAGGGAGTCTTCGCCTATAATTGTCGAGTGGTTATAAGTGATTTGTGTAAGTTGGGTAAATTGGGTATAGGAAGTGCGTAATGTGCGCTGTTTTATGCTGAGAAAATGAAGATTCGTTGGGGTTCACGCGAAAGCTGCAATTTGACAAGGTTGTCAATTATATCGCAGATGGTTCGTCATGTATTTTTCATAGTACTTATTCGTCGTGATGTTTTATTACTTGTTATTGTTTCTTTTTCTTTATTAGAATTTGTTTAGCAAGGATAATTTATTTATTGGTAATTTTCAAACAACGCATTAAACTTCTTTTGAATAATAATTTTTAAGTTTTACTTTTAAAATTTATGGTTACTTACGGTCATACCATAGAACCTTTAGGGAATGTATGTTAAAACTATAAAATGTATAATAATATTCATCACTTTGCGAATAAAAACAGTCCTTGAAGCTGAAAACAAAACGAAAAAATTCGTCGTGTACTCGTTATGCAATAATAAGCGTATATGTATGCAGAACATTGTAATAAGTTGTACAGAAAAGTTCCTGTTCCAAGTATTAAATGTAAAACACGCATTGTCTAGTCCACTTACTATTTTTTTTTCCTTTTTCGGTACATACTTTCAATTTTACGTGCCTATAGTTTCTTAATAAATTTACTAGTTTGCAAGACTTCATTTTCTGCAAAATATTCTGGAAAGTTATTAGTATTTACAAGCACGCGGGGCAAGAAGAAGGTTTCGCTGTGTTTCGTCACACTTTTTACTACAATTTCAAAGCTCAGCACACTGAAATGCCATAAATAATAACAGGATTATTTATTATGTTGTAACGGGTAAGTTGCTCTTCTTGAAATCTTTTGAAATAATTTAAAGAGTAACGTTAATTTAAGATGTACCTATATACGTCTCTTTTTAATCTAGTGTGACTCACAGTAATAATAATTTATTTTATCATATTTTACATTACTTCTTTTCGATATATCCAACATCAATACTACATCAAACTGTAGATGCTTTTTTATTAAAATTAATTTATAATGAAATTTCCTGAAGTATATACATCAGAATAATTGATAAAAAATAAAAAAAAATGCACCAAAATACAATTGTGTGTCATACTACACTGATAAGAATCCATGATTTTGTTATAATCCCAGAATTAACTTTCAAGCTTGCATACCAACGTGGTTTACCCTATGCAAGATAACATTTCGCAATCGATACTACTTTATCTTAAAATTTAATAATATGTACATTTTGAAAATTCAATTTCAGAGTATAGGATATTACTTAAGTCTTAATTTATAAAAGATTCATCTTAATTTAAACAGCAGTCAAAATTCGTGTGAACAATTAAATCAATTTGTAAGATGAGTATACATTACAGATATGAAAGTATATCAAATAATGAAACTTTAGACTCTGTTTTAACTGTTTCAAAACGAAATCGGGTTTATTGGATAAGCTTTTACCATTCCGAAGTATTAACTTTTAAATTTCGAAATGACGTTTTTTCTTCTTTCTACAAAGCTTTGTGCAAATTAAAATTAAGCAAAAAAAAGCATATTTTCAATTAATAATTGAAAGAAATACATTAATAAAGAAATTATTAATTAAAAATAAACATGAAAACGTTTCCCCAACATCTTCCACTCTCCCCACCATTAATACTAGCTCAGCCTATATATCTCCCACTAAGGATACCCCGTCATCCACCACCAAAAAAAATCCCTCCTCCATTTGCCCCCAAAGGTGTAAATTTTCACGCGAGCCCATCATCATCATCATCATCCATTCGTCTTCGCACCAGCGCTACATACCCCGAGGACCCTTCATCCCCATCAGCCCAACCCACCCACACACACATCACACACATTCTGACGCAACGTTTTCGTCGCACGGTAGCCTTAGGTATACCTCTCGAGATAGTTACACCTACAGAGCGCGGATTTATTAGCGGGGCGCGCGCACGATTCGGGCATCCTTCTTCTTTCGAAAGATGTCGGCGGCACGATCTCACTCGGGAAAGGGGAGCAGCAGCAGCGGCATAAGTACACCGCGCGAGCGCGCGCTTTGTATGCGGCTTCCTGGTGCAGCATAGGATTCTTATATACTCGCGTCCTCGCGAGCGCGCGGCTTTGCGAAACTCTATGATAATACTGCTGATGCCGCCGTTATAGATGGCTGATTGTCTGCGGGGAGCTCCTCGCTTTTGTGTGTCTGTATAATATGTATGTGCGGGTATTTTTGTGAAAGAGAAAGATTGAAAAATTGGGTTAATTCCGCGGAAAAGATCGGCAATCGTCGCAACAGCGTTGTTGATCGGTCAACATAATACTTGATGCGTGTGCGGCCCGCCGATAATACATATGTAGGACGTAAATGTTTGCACAGCGATAAAAAAGAAACATATAGGCTGGAAACTTGATCGGCGAAGGGAGGAGGATAAGGCAACTACATGCCCGGTTGACGACGGATGTTATGTATTATGTAATCTGTAAATGGATTATGTATTTCATGTCGCGAAAAAGGCGCAGTAAGAGTTATTTTGAAGATTTTATAATTTTAGGGTCAGGAGGTAGCTATAATATTACGGTGAATATAATCCACTATTTGATTATCTATTTTTTTTATTTATCTATATAGTATGTGTAAAAGGAAATAGACAACGTGATCAATATAGACAATTAGAAGGTCCTAAACGGTAAAAGGTATACATCAAACACGAAAACATCATTGCGTAATAACTTCTTACAGTAGTTACCGATTTGTCAAACATAAAACGTTATACGTCTCGATGACACGAGAATCCAACCCATCATAAACGCAAATCACTTCTGAATTCACATTCAGCGAATTATATACTTCTATGCAGTCGATTCAATTGCTTAAAACTGCGAGAGCGAGTGCGCCCATAAATCAGACCGACGTGCGATAAACATTCTCTGCTTTCGATCGTCGATCGAGAGACAATCGATACGGATCGTAAATCTAAAAATAAATCGCGCCGCGGTACATGCAAAAAGTATGTGTGTAGGTGTATACATAATACCTATATACATACCAAAGGGGTCAACCCGTCGAGCGGGAATCTTCGAAACCGTGTTTCGAAAGGGTCTGGCAGCGATGGAATAATGGATGTCGCCTATACTTTGTTGCAGCTACACGCGATCGCGTTGTGTATAAAGAAGCCTCGATTATATTGGCGCGAGCCGCGTGTAGTCGTGATGCCGCGGGACTCGACCGTCGATCTTCCGCGTGTTTCCCAAGCCTATATGATGATATAGCGCGCGAGTTAGGTGGATGAGTACGATGACGACCAGGAAGAAGGTGTCACCCACAAACAAGTAAATTCACACTAAAAAATTAGCTAAGTTTAAAGAACTTTATTAAAACGTCTATAGAGAATGCTCGTCCTGCAGTGACTGACTCGTCGCCGGTGCGAGAGCCCGCTTGGTAACCATTGTTATTGTTCTTTTGTCTCCAAGTGTTATCAGGTTAGGCATCAGGTGGTCGGTAAACTGGTCGTATGACAGGCAATCGCTGGACCGGTCATATAACTCGCGCGCTCGTTGTGTCTATAGGTATAGTACGTATAGGTATGTGGATGTACTGGCCATGTACAGGCTGGATTGAAAATTTGTCCGGTGGGTTTTGGTGATGTTGGGATTATAGATTTTACTGGAGGTGTAGAAAAAAATGTTAAAATATCTTATGGAAATTGTAAAACTCACCCCGCCCGCTGGTACAAGTCAAATGTATAAAGCATGAACCTGCGATTATTCCTCATAATTTTGTAAACAAAGATCTGGATTCGAATTTCAGCTGTACCTTATTGGCTTTGAAAAAAATCTAGATTTTTAATAATTAATTCAAAGAAACAATAAATTTAATTTGAAATAATTATCCCTTTGTATTTAACATAAACAAAAGTGAAAAAACAATCAAGCTCAACGAACAAGCCCAACATACATATATATACAACTAATAAAGGCATTACGAAGAAATATGTAAAGAATTTCAAGTACGTTTGCAATTGTCGTGACACATCTGCAGGCGCGTCGAAAAAATTCGCAGTAAGTACCTGATCACAGCTAACACCCGAGCGGTGCACGTTCATTACGAAGATAAGACATTGAAGCGTTATAATACACCTATATTATGTCCGGATTTCTAAGAATATAATGCGCGCCCAATCGCGAATTATAACGAGTCGCGGAATGCCATTAATTTAAAATATGCGCGACAAGATATAAGTACGTAAATATAGCGTCATAGAATATTACAAGAGGTGTTTCCTGTCCGATCGGCATTTTATTAAATTATTCAAGTTCGTTTGGAATTGGGAATTTTTTTCGGTGATGACGTAGTTATCACACGCCGATAATCGAATAATTATGTTATGTATATTTATCGGATGTTGGTGTAATAATGTTTCTTTTAAATTTAATGAAAACATATCGTTATAGAAATATTTTTCAATCGAAAGTAAAAAACGTTATTTTATCTCAATATAATGCATGTATGTAGGTATAAATAAGGTTTAATGTAAAAAAAAAAAAAAAACGGTATGGTAATTTTGCGTAAATTGCTAATATTTAGATATAAATTCTTGCAACATCTCAAAAGAATAAAATTAACACATTAACGGGATTTTGATATTTTGACTTTTATGCTACAAGTTCTTTGAATAATATAGCAAAGTAACAATATAGTCGATGATGGGTTTGTAGTTTGCATCGTTGGAACACAACCAAGTCATTTTTATCAACAAATAAATAAAACTGCTAAAAATCTGAACAAAATAGTAAAATCATTATTTTAATCTTTATATTTCATGCTAAAACCACTAAATACATATAAGAAAATAAGTCAGTTTTTAAAAATGTTCTTGCACTCCAACTTCAAACCCACACATAATAACCGATAAAACCATTTGCAGCCCAAGACGATTCGCTTCAACACGGACTTGAACCTTGCTCATCTTCAACCACCCATAGAATAAAAAACAAACCCATCCCGAACGACTTTTATCTCTTGTATACAGCAGCACACCGCGTACCGCGGATTCTAAAACCGCGACCGACTAGATCTCTTTCTCTCTCGCAGATACACTCCAGATTACAATGCGCTGCTGCCTCGACCTGCTCTGCTTTGAAAATGAGATTTCCATAGATCAAGCGTGCGGAATTCGCGCTCTCGCGCGGCTCCTTTGCATATTATAAAATACCGCGGGACGAGCATCGCGGATGGCTAATGGGTGAAAGCTCGCGCGGGGGATTTTGCGCAAGCCCGCGATGAAAATGCCTTACTTATATCGAGAGCGTGCCCGTATATGTGTGCGCGTGCGAGTGCTTACGTAACGGGAAAAATGACGTCTTCACAAGCGTATGTAGAAAATTAATTGGCGCAGTTCTAGAAAAGTAATTGTCGCTCGAAAGGTGATTTTATTTTCCGTCTTGTCATGATAAGCTGATATAGTTACGTGGTGTCGTGAATGAGGATCGAACTGCTGGCAAAGAACTACTATTATGCGTGAAATAGACCTATTTTTATCATTTTCTCTGCGTAAAGTGAGCACTTGACGCATAGCGTGCGTATATTAGTACCTATAGATAAAATATTGTAATAAATAACACGTGCGTGCAGTGTCACCTTTCGCCCTAAAGTTGCCTTAAAATACTATATTACGTAGGTATAATTAATACTAGTTTCTGTGTTGGTTAAGTATAAGAATATGGATCGTGTAAAGAGAATTTTTCACATAGAAAATTTAGCAAATTTATCAAACATTTTATGTTTTGCACTCTATGTAAATGTAATAAACACATTATTTTTTTATAAACCAGTCATTTTGTAATCGGTCAGAATAACGTAACGAGGATGGTACTTCTTTACGACGAACAAGATTTTATAGACTCTTAAATAACCATATACCACGGCCGAGATATATAACTGAACACCTCAATTTCTCAATTTCCGTAATTTAAAATATCTGCTTAATGTGCAATGCGATCTTCCATTTAATATACATTAAAATGCGGATACCTAACGTTTAATTTGGCGGTTATATAATAACGACCGTGTAATCTAGTTTTGTAATGGGTATATAGTAACGTATGTTTGCACTGCGCAAAAATATACAAATTATTTATCAAAATCAATGATAATACAATTATACCGAAGCGCATATTGCAGATCCACCAGAACCGATATATACATCCAAAGCAATTCCTCTTCGAAAACCGAATGAAGTAACCAGCGTAACAACTTTCTCAGGCCTGCTGCTGCACACTTCCCCGTCAGGCAAATAAATAATTGTTCCAATATTATAAATCACATGCCATCGGTCTTCGCCTCGCCCGCCCATACACCTACACACACACACAGACACCTGTACCACTCATCTGCCTATACTGCTCTCGCGAATCAGATTACGAGCTCGCGTAATAACCTGCGTGTGTGCGCCTGCGTCTAAATCATCGCCGCGCGGGAGAATATATTTCGAAAAATTGGAATAGCAACGCACCTCCGCCATTACCGCACGGGTAATGACTCTCTCTCTCTCTCCCGCACGCTCTGTAGCGTATATATCGCTGTCGCGGCGGCTCCTCTCCTTGCGCAATATTCGCGTATGTATAAGGTACTTACTTAGGGTCAAGACTTTTCGAAATCGCGATCGATGGATGCGCGCGCGCGCTCTCGTTGCGCAATATTGCCGCGGTGTTATTGTGTATAACGCGTGCGCGAGCATGAGAAATATTTCTCTCGAGAGGATGGATCGATCACGTAAGGCGCGTGTGTATTATGAGCTGATCGCGCGATCGATTTGTAAAATTCGAGATTTCCGCACAGTGCATATGGATATGAGCACGTTTTATCACATAGTGCGAAGCGTTTGCGGCGTTGCGCAAGATGGATAGTTGACTGCTGGGGTCCTGAAAGTGGCGGTTTCCGCGTCCGCTTGAAAAGTGGAATTTAGGGACTGTTACTGTGTTAGCGGATATAGTGTATTTTGTTGAATAAGGGTTCGTAGAATCCATTAGCGCCGAAAAGTTCGAACTTTATTATCTATAGATTCGAGTCTTCTGTTTATGTTATGAGTAAATCGTGAGTAGTTCGAACGGAACAGCATTTAGTTTAGCAATTTTAGTTTTTTTTTGCAGGCAAAATTAATTTAGCAATTTTGAAATAGTACATCTGTATCTGCGATCTAAGACATTCTTTATTTAGTCCCCTGGTGCGTATGCAATATTTTTGCCTGGCAAAAAGTGCAAAAATACAACCTAGGTACCCGTAGTTAATTTGACTCTAGGTGTTGGAACGCATCGAACACATGGTCTAGGTCTTTGGGGTGGCCGATGATGAAGTCTAGGTCGTGCACTCCGTAGTTTTTTTCATTTATAGTTATCGGGGCGTATCTAATACGTATTCGAGGCCTTTGGATTAGCCGACGACAATGTTTCGGTGTTGGCTCTACCTGTTGGAACGCGCATAAAAAATAAGGTATAAGAGAAAAACTACGGAGCGCATCGCCTAAACATTATCACCGGCTACGCCGACCACCTAGACCACGCATGGAATACATTCCGATACCTAGAGCCAAAAACCTTCGGTGCGCACCACCTAGACTCCGTCATCGGTTACTCCGAACACCAAAACCCACGCATTGCATATATTCCGACACCTAGACGCAAAAATTTATGGAACGGACCACCTATACTCCGTCATCGGCCACCCCGAACACCTAGACCATGCATTCGATGATTTCCAATGCATAGAGCCAAAA
>UXGD01007544.1:0-10769 GCA_900474315.1 Torymus auratus | reverse complement strand
TAAACAACATTCCTAACACATTATCTCATAAACTTTTTTTTTACTATCACAAAGCTTCCTCTAGGAGGAAGCAAAACCATGAAACATTAATTAAAATTGCTTCATCGTAAAATTAGTGAATATTCACTATAATGAAATAGTGAATATCCCCTAATTCCATGATGGAGCAATTTTAACTATAATGTTTAGTGGTTTTTGACTATAATTTAACTTATTAGTAGAGAGTATATTATTAAACATATTTCTCATTAACTGTACATTCCACGAAACCACGTCTACTATTATTGAATTTTGCAGCAAAACATGAGGAATTTCGAATAGCATTATACCCTTTACGTAAAGCGAACTAGTCATTTGAATGCATAACTAAGTTTTTGTCCGTGCGCGCACACAGCGCGTGCTTCTCTCTAGAAATTTTAATCCCCTAAAAAATTACTAATCTTATTCTCATACGCGTACCAAATACTGTTTATGCATTCCATCGTTTTTTCATATGACGACCAAAGATCGTCTACGCGAACTGAAATTTTCATCTGGCCCACACAGACGATTGCATTTCCAAAGCGGCCGTTTATAATTTTCATCATTTCACAAAGTATATATATGAATGAACTTTAATAGAGTGAGTTTTTACGCTAAAAGTTCAAAGCAACACTCGCCCAACGTGCAGCAATCGAGACCCGCTTCGCTCTAGTTTTCCGATAATCTTTCTCTTTTCTTTGGTTATAACGGCCGCACGTTTTGAAGCATTAAACACACACGTGCGTGTGCGCGTAAACTGACATAATGGAGAGATGCTATCGTTCGTATATACGCCGACTTCCTGATTTTTATGTACAAAGGTTTATTTTCCTCTGATACACGAATTATCACTCTGGCACAGTAAAATCCCTTTCTCGCGCCGGTGCGTTTCATACGCAACCGCGGATTTCTAGAATACTGTCGAGCCAAGATATGAACGGATGACGGTCGTGCGGCTGGGTCGAGTGATTAGATTCTTTACAGTGATAGGCAAAATGGGACTTCCCGTACTTCGCGCGGTTGATTGCGAAAATCCCAATCACACGTAAAAGCCGAATCGCATTTTTTCTATCGCACCGCGCCGCGGAGCTGCTGTACTATTGGCTTTTCAAAGTTCACGGGTATGTAACCTTTACGGAACGATGCCTTTTTAATGCGGCCGTTTTGCAATGAGCTATATCTATTTGCGTTTATTTGTAAATACGAAAATTGGATGACTTCGTGGAACATTGCGTTAATGAATTTCACGAATCAGTAAAAAATATTTTTGTAATACAAACATAATGAAGTAATCGTATCAGTGGAATTATTTTTACGTTAAATTTATTTTTGATTATTTGCAATGCAATGCAAAGGACTCGTGCCGTAATAATTTTAATATTTAACCGAATTTTGTCTGTATTATTTCAATAACTTTACTAAAATATTTACGCTCAATTTTCTCATCTCGAACATGAAGATTAATTATATAATTTTTTATTTATATCGTCCATTTATATTTGTCCTTATCTACCCACTTACTGGTTTAGTCACTAGATTAGTTTTTTTAGACTCTTCAACTCACAAGACGATATTTTTCAGCTACGAGAATTAAAAATGTAGATTTTCTTCGAATAATTGTATTTGATCAAAGATTATATTGCGGATCATCAGAAGAGAATTTAATGACCCACAATGTAAACAGCGAAAATAAAATCTTTCAAATCCTAGATGTTTATTACCCTTCTGCAGTAAACACTCCCTTCAATATTATTATCTGAACTGACATAATATGTCCAATAATAATTACAGAACGAAGAATATGTTGTCGATAAGAAGCTTTTAAAATTTGTTTTTCGAGCAATGTTATTGCCGTTCTGCAGATATTTATCTCTCTCTCTCGCTCGGAGCACCAATAACACTTCTATACGATTTTCAAACAACTCAGCGATATTTTTCGATTTCAAGTTGCGATTATCCGCTCGCGATTCGAATCCGAAGGGAAAATAAAAATGAAAAACTAGAATAGCGGAGTACGATAAACATTTTCCACTGCGCGTACACTCGCGGCAACGTGAAAAGCGTACTCGGATGCTAAAAGCGACGAGTCAACGGGACGAACTCCATTACAAAGTAATGATACGCGGCGAATGCATAACCGTGCGAAATCGACGGAGCAATAATACAGCTCACCAAGGCAAAAAACGGCGCATCGCTAATGCCCTTTCGAAACAAGCGCGTTTTTCCAGGCGCGCCGTAACAATAACTCGCTATCGAGAAGAAAAAAAAAGTAAGAGTAAGAGAGAGGAGAAGGAATCCAGGCGAAAACGAAGCCGCGCGTATATACCGGAAAACGCGTGCGGGTGGATCGGACGACGCGTGGGCCTATATAGCGTATAATAGGAAGTTGGAAAGCCGCCGGCCTCGTATAAAAATGTTACACAAGGCGCCGGGCGGCGCGCGCACGCGCGCAATGAGAATAGACGCTAGGCTGCGGATTGCGCGAGAAAGCCGATTAAAGCGGCGTCATGGGCCCGTGAAGAGCTACCGCGCCGCTGTTTTATTGTCTCTCTAGACCCAGTCTCTCCATCCTTCGCGCCTCGAAAATGCGCACTTGAAATCGTTCTTCCTCGTCTCCCTCTCCCGTTTTCGGGGTTTCCTCTCGAGAGCCACTTGTTATGGGATACGAGATGCTGTCGCAACCCAACAGAGAGAGAGAGAGTGTTTGACACTATATAATGGCGAATGTTGCTTTATGGCTGTAATAATTTAACAGGTAGCGTAATAAAGAAAGATACCGATTTTATCGCGAGTTTACGGGCGCACTGTGAGCTCCGGCTAATGGACTATAGAATAGTAATTGTCGAGAAATTAATAGACAGCACTGATGCTGTTTCGTAATAACCCACGAAAAAAAATGTATTAAAAGGAGCTTGATCGCTTAATAACTGTGAATTAAATTAAACGCCGGTGTAATTTAGCATAATTTCATTGAGCAGTTTTAGTCTTTAGTGATAAATGTCTTATCGTTTATGTGCATCTAAGATAAAATAATTGATTATTTTTGTTTTTGGTTAGTATAAAAATTCGATACATTTTAAATTTAAAATACTATACTACTTATATGAAACGACAATTTTCCACTTTCAAATGTGTTATCATATTAACAGGTTAAGTGTGGCCTGGAACATATTGTACCATAAATTATTTTAAATAATTTTCTTTTAATTGTTAAAAAAATAATTATGACATTAATAATTATATTAATGTAAAATACGTTTTTCATTTATTTATTTCAACTAGACACGTTACAATGGCGTAATCCTAAAAGGTAGATAATATGACTACGTGTACAAGGGCTGGCATAATTTGATATTAACATCAAAGCCATGGATTACAGGTAATTCGTAGAAATTTCGTTTCCACAAAGCAGAAATTGAACTGGGCGTAATACAATATAAATTAAAGTTATGGAAATTCTTGTATCATTTATTAACTATTGATACAATGTTTTTACTCTTCCGGCAATATAGCAGATGAAATTAGTCTCGTACCCGTAAAAATATTTATAACCAAACTCGGGCGACTCAAACATTTTCCCTTTTACACCAGCACCTTTGTACCCTAGTCCCAGCGCGATATAGTCACGGTTCGTCGACAAATTGTGCACATTCGCACACGCTCGCGGAATCAAAACGAGCGCGCGACAATTAACGAGGAAATTGGCGTGTGACGCGTCGTATCGTAAAATCGACGATGCAGCCGCAATCCCTCGATCGTAAAAGCGAAGTATAAAATAACGGCCGCCATTCGCATGGAAATATACGCGCACGTAGTAGAAAATGGGTGAGTTTTTGGCGACCTGGGTGCGAGCTACTATTTTTGTCCATGGTTCTAAAGAGAGAAAGAGAGGAAACGACGAAAGCGTGCAAAATCTACGGTTCGTTGCGTTCTTTTTTAACGTGCTTTTTACCCGATTTCTGGAAGCATTCGTTTGCGCCCGTGATTGTTCACGGTTCTGCGTCTTTTATCGAGTTTGACTGCGTTGAGTATATGCACGAGGGCGCGCGTACAATCTTGTCGTATATACAGAAGTGCGACCGAATGGGCGAGTATTTGAAAATTTTGCTAAAATGGAATCAATGTACGCACATATTGTTTTGTTCTCATCGAAAATATTGTGTACGTGGTTTGTCAGGATACATCCACGTTTGAATTTGACAATAAATTAATACATTCATCTCAATTAAAATAAATGCATTTGTATAATTGCCAGAGATAAATGGACGTTTTATGCCATGAAACTTTTTGTATATAACAAAATACCTTTTTATGCCTATCTTATAATAAGTAGTAACAGAAAAATCAGTAAGTCAGACAATGTACTAGTAGATGAGAGCCTATATGCAATATACCTTTTATATACATAAAGCATTTTTGGCGGGTTTAAAGGCTTTCACCTAAACTTTCACACGGGGTGAGAGGTGAAATTTTTCTATTTCCTTTAAATACATGTCGTCTTATATTCTGTAAGGCTGTGCGGGAAGTGAAGGTTACATGTTTTAAATCTATTATAGTTATATCTAGCTTCGTTACAAAGGCGATGCCCACGGCTATAGATACAATCAATTTAATGGTTGAACCATCCTCGTAATATGTTCCCCTAAGCATAAAAACAAGTAATCGAAAAAATGTCAACTTTTTTAGATTTAGAAAAAATTAAGAACATTAAAGGTCATGATGTCAGAAAAGATAGTTAAAAAGTAATATAATAAAAACATTAAAGAATAAATATTTTAATCCAGTTAATGTACATAGATCATTCTGAAAATATACGTTAAACATAAATTTGAATAAATTATTTATTAATGCTTACAAGTAATATAATAAACAATAAACCGAATGACCGAGTTGTGTCTCATCTATGTATTCTGTATATATTTTACAAAATGAAACTAAATGTTCCAGTTTCATTCAGCCGATAATTTAATGGCAAGAAATGCACAATTAAATAAAATTAATTAATTATGCAGGGTACTCATACAATTCAGAGAAATTATAACTATAACCCACCTAAAATAAATAATTGCATCATCAAAGCACACTTTATTGATTGTCATATACATACATTACAAAAACAAATTGCAAGAGACGATCAATACTTGCCACCGCATTAATTACATTTAAAAAAAAATATGAATAACCTAGCAGCGCATTTGGCAGCGTTTTTTACTGTTTTTGGCGACATTCCCAAGCCGCTCACTGGTCATGATAGCGTCGCTCTGTGGCACGTTCGCGCTTTACCACATTTCTTCTTGTAACGAGGCAAAAAGTAATTAGTATATACGTATAGAAGCTTTCGTTCCCACGTGAATTCGCAAAATAACGCGAATAATGATAAATTATCCGACAACGCAATTCTCGCTTTTAATATCTATTGCCCTTGCGCGCGAGTACGAAGCCAACATAATTCAGTCGGTTTATCTCATTAATTTATTATTTCCAATTATTCCAAATTATAATTTGCCCAGCTCAATACAATTATTAAACCGCAGTCGTATAATTTACCCTATATATAATCCAAAAATGTTCATTCAATATACTTAGTTGAAATATAGTCATGTGCATAAATCTGTATTACTATATAGTTGAACATTTTTCATGTTAGTTTTATAATTAGTTTTTCTAGTTCGAAAATTATTAAGTCTAGCTAAATGCACTCTTGATAATTTGATTTCATTAATATCAATACATTATCTTTCGAAGTAAAGCTAAGTGCATATCAATATAAGAGCATAGTGAAATATAAAAAGATACAATTTTATCAAAAAATGGAATTTAAACATTTCTTTTAAAGAAATATATATGTATTAATAATGGCCAAGAAAGTAGTCAATGACAATCATTCGTTACCAAGTCATTCACTGACTATTTTAAATTGATTATACATTTTTCACGACAAGAAATGACTGCAGGTAATTTTTTCGTCATATCAGATCAAACTAACCATTTGCCAGACTAAAAATGATGTGAATTTCTGCCAGAGTCATACGAAAGACTATATAGAGTAGGTTTCCGCTTATTCAATTAAGATACTGTTACACTTTTTCAGAGGAATAGCTACCATAAACCTCCGCCACACGGCACACTTTATAATGCTCGCAGATGTAGATAAGCCCATCGCATCGCTGTATAATCGCGAACCCACATCAATCCCATACTATCTCTGCTTGATAATCCTAATTATCGCTCCCTATAAGAGCCCCGCAGCAACTTTCACATGGCCCTCCCTCGTTAACCGAAAAAAGCGCCCGCGGGCAATAAAATATATCCGCACACGTACTCGCGCGCGCGCGACCTTCATTCACCATTTTTTACAGCCACCCCCCGTATAACCGCTATATAGAGCTACCACTGGCGTTTGCTATGCCAGCGCGAGCGAAGTCATTGCGTTTTACGATACCGCGGCGTTACGTCTCTCCCACACGGAGAGAGAAAGAGAGTCTTACGTGCATAAGGCAGCGCCCGGCGGGATCCATTCATTTCTTTCCTGAATTTGTTTTTCCTTATTCTCGCGCGCCACACGACGCTGTATACTTCGTTTTTGTTGCTCGCGTGTGCCACGCGGCCGCGAATATAACAAGGAAAGAAAGTTCATTCATCGGGCACTATACGGCTCGGTCAATGGTTTATGAATCTGGAACGCGCGTGTATATGAATTGCAGATTTTTTGCTTTATTGCGGAGCCGCGCGTTTTATTGGCGCTGCTGGGTTCCTCTGTTTGCATTGGTGATTACACGCTGAAGCACGAGGCTCTCTGTGTACTTTTGAAGATTTTTTGCTTTTCTTGGCTACGAGAGCTCGTTAGGTACGTTATATGCCTGCGCTACTCGACTCAAATTTTCTCCCGATCTATAGATAGAAAAGCGAATGCTGTATATTGAAAGGAAATATTTGTATTAATGATCAACAAGATTTTTCCTTATTGATTCAATTATTATCAATGCAATAACAAACATTACTTTATAACTGATAAACAGAAGTGAAAATTCATCTAGAAAGATGTTTATCATACTTTAGCAAATATAGAATATCTTGATAATTAAATTAATGATAAAAAACGAATTTCAGTGTTACACGATGCAGTAGAGCATTATTTGCAAATCTTAATTTGACCTTGTTTGCAGTTCAACTTGCAAAGTAAACTTGCAATTCATTATCCCCGTATCCGTCGTACTAGAAATCTTGGACGAAAGTTACAGTAGCTAAGTCATATAATAACACAGCCAAGTCCAAATGAATATTCATTTCGAGCACCATAGATCTCGGAACAATGCTCATATATTATAGACGGCGCATGTAAAATTTTGAAACACGTGTAGCGGCAGACGATGAGACTACAAGGCCCGCTCAGACAATGCGCTATTAATTTCCAGATGAGCTGCAATTGTCCATTGACCTCGGCGGTCGGCCCTACGCTCGCTTCGACCTGCGGCGGCCCGTCCTTTATGCTGTTCATGGGCCTGCTCGAAGTCTTTCTGCGCAGCCAGTGCGACCTTGAGGACCCCTGCAATCGGCCCATACCCCAGAAACGGGTCAACCCGAGGTACGTTGCATATACTTTGCTAATCCTTGTAATCAATATCGTCATTTGAAGTATAGAATAAATAAACTGATATTCAATCAAACTTTTTTAGAATATATTATATAAGTTTCTACACATTTTAATTGAAATTTAATTTTATAAAACGAAGTTTAATCTTACAAGATTATACATTTTCAGATCATAAATTATGTTATTATTAAGGACGTTCTCTGAGAAAACGATTTTCTTGTAATTTTCATGAAACTTACAGAGAACGTTTGATATAGTGTCCCTAGGCTTCAAAGCGCCACGTTCATAGCGGTATTCAAAATAGAAATATTTAACTTCAAAGTTTCAGCGTAAACACGGGATCCCTATCTAAACTCGTTTGAAAAATACATTTTGATTTACTGTAAAAAAAGTTTTCTTTCGACCGTAAGACATAAAACTATGAATCAAGAGGAATAATATGGTATAATTTTTAATATGACGAGCGATATTAATTTCAGAGACATATAGCAACGTAAAGAAAAACTCCACGTTATTTGTATATCTATAAATCGACGCACCGTACGAAGAAAAGCATAACTCAGACCGTTACGAAGACAAACTCAACTGGCGGTACGCGGACAAAAAAAAGCACGACTCGCGGCGCCCGGATTAAAAGTAGCACAGCTCAAAATCTTGGACGAAAACTAATACAACTCGCGGCGCGTGGATGAAGAAAAGCACAACTCGCGGCGTCCGGGCTAAGAAAAGCACAACTCAATCTGTCTTTTATTAGATTTATATTTAAATGCTATAATGAATAAAATAAAATTATTTGAGCATGAATTCTCTTTGGGAAAGCAACCTGCTAATGTAGTTTGTAACAGTTTTTATTTTTGCTATTCGTAAGGTGTACTATTTATAAGAATGCAATAAATAGTGCTACTCCTTTCGTCCGAGTCGTGCTTTTGCCGTCGTCCGGGCGCCGCGAGTTGTGCTTTTCTTGGTCCGCCCGCCCCGAGTTGTGCTTTTCTTCGTCCGAGATTTTGAGCTGTGCTAGTCTTCGTCCAGCTCCGGGATCAGTGCTTTTCTTCGTACGAGGCGTCGATATGTGATAGAAGAAGTACCGCAGGAGGAAGGTGTGCCTTTTAAAAAAATAATGTTGCCTCATATATTTGCAATAAAAGTAAACAATCTGAAATACGGTCATATTCATGCTAGCGTAGGCGAGCTCAGGAGTTTTATTTCCCAGATGCTTTTAGTATATCAGCGTCGTACCTGTCTGGAGCTCACGTAAAACATTTATTTGCAGACTTTCGAGTCGTACTTCGTGATGTGGCGGCTGACGAAAGATCCGAAGTACCGAGAATGGGGATGGGAGGCTGTGCAGGCACTAGAAACGTATTGTCGTGTTCCTGGAGGCTACACGGGTCTTCATAACGTTTACCAACTTGACTCGCCAAAGGATGACGTCCAACAGAGTTACTTCTTTGCCGAAACACTTAAGGTATGTGTGCATCATTCGGTGATCCAGCATCTCAAATATAGCGCCAAAACATTTTTACTCTGCTGCTTCATCAGAACAAAAAAAAGAGCGAAAGAATCCTATTTCATATTTATAATATTTATATATCTCGTAAGATTTATCTTTAATATAGGTTGTAGAAGTATATATGTCACAAGGAGAGAATTTAATCTTTTTATTTTTCACTTGCAGTACCTCTACCTGCTGTTCAGCGACGACAATCTTATTAGTCTCGACGAATGGGTGTTTAACTCGGAGGCTCACATTCTCCCGATCAGGGGCAAGAATCCCCTTTACCGCGCGGCACCTACCTTATAAAGCCCGAGACAGCATACCACATTAAACTACCACTACTACTAACAGACGACGATACTTCTTGGCAGCACCAAACGTGCGCGCACGCACTCGAAGAGGGATGGAAAATCTTTGAACGCATCAACAAAGAACAAACAATCGTTTGTCCTCCAGCGCGTATCACTTTGTCGCGCAGACAGCCTTGCAAGGTGTCAAATATTTAGTCAATCTTGAGAGCGAGCGATAGAGCGAACGAGAGAGTGAGTGAGAGTGTATGTGCGTGTGTGAGAGAGAGAGAAAGATGCGCTATCACATCCAAAATTACAGTAATTCAATGAAAGATAAGACCTAGCGATAACTAATAATAAATAATAGAAGACAAGCAGAGTTCAGTCGATAAAAAAAATGATTATGTTATTTGAATCCTTGCGGACACATACATTTGTATATAATCGTCTAATCGAAAGAATCTAAAAGCGAGTGCGCGAGAGAGAAAAATGTGCGCTAGTTCTGTATCTCCGTTAAGTAGTACTAAATACACGATCGAGAAAAAAGCGGCAGCGACGAAAAAATGATCGACTGTGCTCTCTTTATTGTTTGCATTTCAGTTGATAGAAAATCTCGGATAATGAAAGACGCGACTCTGCTATTAAATGTAAGCCGGGGGGCGGCGTGAGATCTACGATGAGCAAATATGTGATTTCCCTAAGCGCAGCGTCGACATTCCACTTTTTACGAGACGATGAGTAGCGGCAGTCCTGTATAATGCATTTGGAAGGACGATTTTTTGACTTGAGAAATATAGACTCAAGCAAGAATTTTTGTACAACTGCTTTCTAACGCGCCTCCATCACGAGGGGGAACAATTACGTGTATAATAATAATAATAATAATAATTTACCGCACGCATCACTTTAAACATCCAGGGTGTATATAACGTTATCCCCTGAAGTCTTCCTCGTTTATCCCTGGTCTCACTGCAGCCTGCGAGTCCTCTCTCCTCCTTTCCTTTCTCATATACATTCCCACGAGTTATACTGCCACCGCACACGAGCTTACGTGCAACAGCATACATACAGGTGGAGCCTCCTAAGAGGAGAAAAAGAAAGACGGGGAT
Organism: Torymus auratus; assembly: GCA_900474315.1. Taxonomy (NCBI): domain Eukaryota; kingdom Metazoa; phylum Arthropoda; class Insecta; order Hymenoptera; family Torymidae; genus Torymus; species Torymus auratus. The sequence continues at coordinate 260 of UXGD01007544.1, read as the reverse complement.
AATAATGATAAAATATATAACCTACTCCTTGAGAGAGCAGAATATCGCTGTGAAGGAGAACTTCAAAGGCAGCGCTCGAGCTCCTCTTATCTCAGCGACTCAATGTCGACTTCTGAACCTTATAACTGTTCGTGAATTTCGATGTCGCACACAGAGGTATACATAAATAAAACATAACTTCAACAATGTTGCAAGCAAATGTACAAGGACTTATCGTGCACTGAAGAAACAAAAAATAGACATCTGAATGCTTGATTACA
>UXGD01007543.1:0-10772 GCA_900474315.1 Torymus auratus | reverse complement strand
TTTCCCATGTTAAATTCCCATAAGAAAAATGGATTTTGTTCTAAAAAGGTGTCTCCACCTGATTTTTGATGGAACACGAGCGTTTTCGTATATGTTGTGACATATCAAATGAGATAAACCTTGTCCCGAAGGTGTGCCTTCAAAAAAAAATTTTAACATTTTGAACGCGCGATAAGTGCTACTTTTTTTGAGATTTCCTCATATACCCGTGCGACGATAAGCGACTCGATTATTTAAAAAATTCTTAAACCCAAATCGTGCAATTGGGGGAATTTTTTTACATTTGAATTTTTTTTTTAAATATTTAAAACTAAACAATTAAATCAAAATATAATAAAAAGATTAGTTTTTTGTTTCGAAAAATTATCTGATTATCCTATTTAAACTAATTACAATAAAATCATAATGAAAAATTATATCCATAACCCCAAAAACAAAATAGTAGATTTTGCTAGTTTAAAAGAATCTTAAACCCGAATAGCCGGAGATCGTAAGTTTCACGCTAAAAGAAGTTGTGCAGTTACACATACTTCTTAATAATCCATTCTCTTACTGCCAGACGTCTGCGTAACTCTCTTTTGTGCGTGGGCCTTGCATTCACAGGCTGTTTAGGCTAAAGAATCTTTTTAAATAATCGATTCGACTACAGTCGCACGTCTGCATGACTGATTCCTCTTCTATATATGGACCACATGTCCCCCGACTATTTGGGCTTAAGCCTTTTTTAAATAGTCAATTATTATACTATTGTATCTTACTATTTCAACTTCAGCGTGTTTTCTCCATCTACGCGAACCTCGCCTCCCTCTGCTATGCGGGTTTAAAACTTTTTTAAATAATCAACATGTTTATTGCTACATGTTTACGTAACTCAATATGATCAAGAATTTCAAGACAAGAGAATAATACTTTTTATATTGACTGACAAGAACAAGACAAGAGAGAAATTTTCAAGAATTTACAAGAGCAAGGCAATGATTACAGAAATATTGTATTGTCTTGCTCTCGTGCAGCCCTAAATAATTAAGGATGTAATCGAATGTAATTAATTAAATGCATTTTGCTATTGTAATTTTATCTAATTGGACTTTTTTGCTATAATTTCCCCGGTTGCAGAAGAAATCCGAATATATTTCGTCAACAATTAAATTAATAAATATATCCGGCTAATAAATATTGCATCCGAGGTGCGCTTTCTTTCCGCCATAAAGCATGCCGCATCGCGAATGTAAATTACTCTCGAAACCTGGGACTCTCTGCGCTCTCTATCCGCGGCGCGCAAAAATCATGAACTTCTTGTCGCTGCCGCCGCGTATATATCCTCGCGCGCGCGCATAACGGCAACGACGTCATCATCAATCTCTTTAAACCGCAATCCCTTCTTCCCTATACCCAAAGCCACAAAAAGCCCGACGCATCGAATAATAATTAATTCAATCCAGACGGCGCGCTCGCGCACTTTATATATCTGCGCTAGAGCCCTTTGCGTAACTAATTGTCTCCCTCCCCGATACACACACACACAGAATCGCAGATAATACATATGCATAAAAAGGACTAAATTTTTGTTTGCTTCCGCAGGTGGCCATTAGCCGCGCGCCCACGGCCAGTTTTCATCTGTGTAGTGGTTCACGAACGGCCTCAAGATTCAGCCCGACATCATGCCCTGGTTCATTCTTTTTCTCCTGCTGCTCTCCGTGATGGAGGCCTTTCCACGAGAGGCCACCTGTTCCCGCCTGCCGGACATATATTGGAACTCCACCAATCCAATGTGAGTATACATCACTGCGCTACGCACGTACTGCCGTCTATCCGTTCCTGCCTATTGTGTGCGCCCCCGCACACGTATATGCACATATATATGTATGTAAGCGCTCACTATGGCCGTTATTATATGTTATTACGGCCAATCATGATATATGTATATAATACGCGCACGGACGTTCAGGCTCCTAGGAAAATTCCCTCTATCTCTCTCTCACCGCGCTGTGAGTCATAATCTCGCGTGACTCCGTCCCTCTGTCCTATGATACGTGCATGCATGTGTTTACGCGCGCGTGTGAGACAGGGTATATATGTATATATATCGAGGATGCGTTTATCGATTGTTTAGCCGTAAAACGCGGAATATCGCGTCGCCGTTCGTTAATTCATAAAGGAAGTTTGTACAGGAAATGGAGGAGTGTGGAGCTGTTGGCGATTTTGCATTTTTAAATTTTAATCGGCCTTTATTGTATACAACTGAATATCCTAGCTGCTTTGAATATTTTATATATTTTCAGATTTTAGATTCTAGCTATTCGTCATTTTGTATCATTTTATAACCGTAGCTTAGTTATAATTCAACTATAAGGGGTGATTCCCCCTATCGTAGTTTTAATTTAAAAAAATAACTTTTCTTATTTTTTATAGTAACCACTAGTTTATCACGCGCGATTCGAGATATCAAAACAATAATAACTCCAATATAGGTATCTGTTCTCGTTATAAAATATTCAAATGACGGCCACGAAAAGCGGGCATCACGCGACAAAGCCTTATTTTTCGCATAGCATCTAAAAATAAACAAAAATCTGAATATCCACACAATCGGGGGCAGCAACAGCAGCAGCATTTTGTAATCAGCGAGACGGGAAGGGATATAAATACCCGGGCGATATAATTCGCGAGTTCGATTTATACGAGAATGAAATGAGCCCCAAATTATCGAGGCACATACTGCATAAACGCAATTTAAAATCCACGATATATATACACAGCGGGGCCGCGCGCGCGAACAATGAAATATCATTTCGCTTTAATCCGCGAAAATCTAGGCCGCGCGGGTAGTAATCGCGATTTCCATAATCCCAGCGCCGGCGGGTTGCCCTCGCGAGTGCGGCGAATTCTTAAAAACCGCATCGGTAGCCCTTGCGCGGAAGGGGGGGAATCGGGCGGCAGGGAAAACTGTTGTCTCTGGAAATATTTTCTAAGAAGATAAACGTTCCGGGGCGCGCGCGCGCTCGCACACATATGATCGATCTCCTTTCGCTTGGGAAACGCAATCGAACGTGCGCGCGCCGAGAAAGGAAAGCGGAATTGAAAACTTCACGCGCGAAACGTGTATATATATATATAAGAACACGGGCACACTCACACACACACACACACATATTACACACGTATACAGAGGATCCGCGAGCGTTCGCACCCCCTTCAAAGTCGACTTTGTCGGTCGCTTTGTGTGTACGTGCGCGCACCGCCTCCGGCACTTTCTGGCTACGGGGAGGAGGGTTACTTTCTCTCCCTCTCTCCTCATCGCAAACTCTCGCTACCGCTCACTCACTCTCTCTCTCTTATTTCTTGCCTTCCGTCTCTCGCTTTTTTTTTGTTCTTGCCTCTGTCACTTGTCTTCTCTTTTTACGCGACGCTCAATTTCTTCGGTCTCGCTTGCGCGTTTGTAATTGTTTGTTTATCGGGGACGGCGCTGTTTGTTCAACATTTAATTGAGTCTATAGACGCCTTGCGACGACATTAATCTTCGCGGATGCTATTACGCGGCTGACTTTTAGCACCACCTTGAAATATTGGAAAAGAAAACATGAACTTTAATAGTACAAATATTGAATCGTAAAGCGATTCGGTATATAAAGGTTTATTAATATTCAGTTCGTTGGAAAATTTAAAATGAAATATTTGGCACCTATCTCTCTGCGTTTTATTACATTATTATTAATTTAAATCAAAATGCTATATCTGAACTTGTAAATTATTCATGCTTTAGAATCCGAAATTTAATTTAATTTTTCACTTATAATATAATATATTTCGGATAATTTTGCAGGCCCATGTTACACGAATTTAAATTCAAATTTTAATTTGAAAATTCAGTTAAAATTTAAACGCTCATCGTTGTATAGCCATGGGTAGTTCGCAAATTGCACATAAATAAAGTACTAAAAGATTTTATAGAGGAGGGGGCACAGTAATACGACAAACGTACTCGTATATTTCAGTAAGTCTACACTTTTATTGCATTATTATATATACTGTTGAAATAAAGTAAGTAAGTAGGAATCGCGATAGAAGATGTGGCTACATAAGAAAATATTAAAAGACTCTAAAACGTCATTTGTTTTGCAAAGCGATGCTCTTTGCCCCATTATTCTACTTTATCCGACTATATACGCACGTCGCGCCGCTTCCCCACCTCATCACAGTTTATATGAAGTCGAAAACCTATATTCCCATGACACGCGCACCCAAGTGCTTATTTCGCCTGTCTTCTCTTTCTCTCTCTCTCTCTCTCTCTCTCTCTCTCTCTCTCTCTCTCTCTCTCTCTCTCTCGGCCACTTCCAGAAACGCGGCGAAACAACAAGAGGGGAGTAGTAGAATAGTCCCCGGCACGCGCGCGCGCGAAATTAGAAAAGGAAGAGAGTAAGCAAGAGGCGGGCGCGGCACCGACGACGACGCCTTAGCTTTAATTGACAGCTGTATAGGTACGGAATTATAGAGCGCGCGTCGTACAGCCGGTTACACGCGTGTATCCGCGAGAGAACGGAGGAAGGAAAGAAAAAGAAGGCGATACGAACGAGAGGCAGAGAAAGAGCCTTAACCAGCCCCCTCTCCGTTCATTATATTGATCGGTAGAATGCGAGAGCGCACGCAGAGCGGCTTACTATTTCCCTTCTCTAACTATAAATGAGCTAAATTTGCGTTCGACTCGCGGCTATTTATAGGTATCCCGTATGGGCATTATTCCGTCGGTATATTCTTTACAAGCGATTGTCATTTTCTTATACGCCGCGCGCTAGGCGTATATATAAGGGCTGCGTGTGGGATTCTCGTGACTCCTTGAATGTGTGTGTGTGTGTGTGTGTGCGTGCGACTTACTTTATGGTCTTTGCTTACTTTGACGCGTCGGATCGTGCGCTCGATCTTTCTTCTTAATGTTTATTAATTAGGCGCGTAATATAAATAACTAGATCATATATCTTGAATTAATTTCTTTTTCCAATTAATTATAAATTTTATTATTCTTTTTTACATTATTACATATTTATAGATATTATAGGAACAGTCGTCAAATCTTTGTTCTGCTCCACTTATTTATGTATTGCAAAATATAGTTTCTTATTTAAAACCAAACAAGTTAATAGGAAGATCAATACTTACAGAGAACTGACTTTATATAAAAAAAACAGCGTAAAACATTTTAAAACCTCATCAACGACACTATTAAACAGCGTACGAGTCTCATCGAACAAAAAGCACGCGTTTTCAATCTCTCCGTGTATGTCATCCACTGTTTCATCCTTACCTCGTCAACCGTCACACATATGCACCCTTTCCAGCACCAGCGCAACGGGATTTCGCGCTGCTGCTGCTGCTGCTGCTACTGCTCTCGAGACGCGCGCGTCAGAGTTTCGTTATACCTGTGCGGAAATTGACTCCAGACGCGACGCCGCTCATGATGAGTGCGTCTGCAAACGCTAAACTATAGGGGGAGAAGAGAGGCAGCAAGCGCGCTATTCGATACGTATACACGAGTCTCCTATAGCACGGGCGGGGCGCGCCGAGTGTATATACGCGCGCATCGACTGCGTTACGAGCACGGCGCACGTAAACTACGAAAAAGAGCACCTGAGCTTTCGCCGAAAGAGAAATTGAAAGTAGATATAGACATTGGGCGAGAGGGGGATACGGGGGATGAATGATGCTGCGATAGAGGAACGACACAAGGTGATGAAGAAAAGTGGGACCGAGAAAGGGGCAGCAGCATCCTGCGTATCGCTTATAGTTTTATACGATAGACTATAGTTCTTTACGGTGCCTGAGAAAGCGAGAGACGCGCGTTTTCGTACGAGATTATGTACGACTTTTTTCAAAGTGAGAAAATGATGCTTTATTGGGTTTAGTCGTGAGAAAAGCCGTGGAAAATCAGTAGTAAAAGACACGCATGTCGAGACACCGGCTATTCCATGACTCATATGAATATTCTTTTTATTATTCCGATAATACAAAAGACTCTTTTTCTATCTACTATAATACGCAGCAAAAAGAAGGGAAATATATACCTACTTGTTTTGCAAATATGAAAAAAATTGAAAGCCAGTAATTTTCTTATATGTAAAAATGATAGTCTCAAAGGTACATCATATAATAAAACGATCGGCGATTCGTTATATAGTTATATGTATAATAGATGTTATATAAAGGCACAAAATAAACATTATTTGAATTTGTTGAGAAATAAATTTATTTTATAAGAAAAATAATATCAATATATAATAAAACGTCGAAACTTGTTTTATAAAATTCAGTGCAGCTCACATTAATCGATAACTTTACAAACTTTACGGATAAACAATCGAAATTACAAGAAATGAACTGTTATTTCATTACTTTGCAAAAGTGGTAAACGAGCAAAAAAACAAGGCAGTCATCGAAGTAAAAAAAACAAGAGCACCATAAATCCGCGATCGAAAGGCGGCGCGCTCCTCTTCCTTTCGAGTGCGCGCAAATCCCAATATAGAGAGAGAGAGGGGGGCAAACAGACGGGCGACGGCGAAACGCGAAAAGTCAACGCAGAAGCACTTAAGAATACGATCGGCAATTCAGTTTCGGTTCGAACTCGCGCTGCTACATCTATACATACGTATACCCACTCTCGCGCATATACACAACTTGGAAAGAGAGAGAGAGAGAGAGAGAGAGAGAGAGAGAGAGAGAGAGAGAGAGAGAGAGAGAGAGAGAGGAAGAGAAGGGCAGATTTTATCGATGCACGAGTAGCAGAGTTACCTCTCTTCCTCTCTCCCCTGCGCTCGCGCTATCTCAATTCGCGAACGAGCGCAATGACGACGGCTTCGATACGCACGACTCTGTGAGTATGTACGCGTTTTGCCTTCTCCCGCAGCAGTAAGGCAGCTCCTTCGTCGGACGACGGCGATCGAAGCTCGGATTATTCGCGAGAGCGCGCCGAGACGAGTAAATTCGCCCCCACCGCCCAACTGCGTAGATCTATACCTATACATTATATATATAGCGAGAGCCTGAAGTTTTCGTGGCGAGCTCACAACACACACACACGCGTGCGAGTCTTAAAAAAATATATCGGATGTTTGGTTAAAAATGCGCGGGCGAGCGAACTGCGGGCCGTTTTTGTTTTCTTCGCCCTCGCTTTCGTCTTTTTTCGTTCTCCTCTCGCCTCATTCCGTCGCGCAGTAGCAGCGGCGGCGATGCTTTCAGCGGAATTGGCAATTTATGAGGGGCCCAGGGCACAATGAGCCCTCGTCGTCGTCGTCGTCGTCGTCGTCGTCTCGTCGTCTCGTCGTCTGTGTATACGCGCGCCCTGCACGCGTCTCGAGAGCGCCAGACGAGCTAGTAGGGAGCTACACGCGGATATATATCGAATTGTCGCGAGCGTGTATTTGTTGATCAAACTGCGTCCGATGGATTTTTTTCGATAGCCTTTCGCTGTTGCCTCTTGCCGAGTTTTTATTGGGAAATGAAAATAGGCGCTCGATCCACTTGAAATGTATCGGATTGTTTTTCGTCATGCGAGTGTTGAAATAATTGATTAGATTATGTTGTTTAAATTATTTAAAGGTTATACGGAAATAATTTGATAAAAAGTTTAAGTGCTACGAAAAAATATTTTATTTTTTTTTTAATCGAAGATTTATGCATATATAATTAATATGGGAAGTATAAATATAGAGCATAAGAGCAGTTTCATAAAGGGATATAACACATCTAGATAATACAGTCTATAAAAGTTTAAGCGTTCGAAATTTTTTATTTTTTATTTTTTTTTGTTATAGTTGATTCTTAACTCAATGCAGCCAACCATTTATGATGTACTTTGCATTAATAGTTTACCTGTATTATAAAACGTATGAATTTTATAAAGTTGACAATGTATGCAAGAAATAAGGAATGTTAAAAATTATACTTCTTTTAATATTTATAAAACTTTTTACAACAGCTATAACTTGAACCGTATATATCATACGCTTTTTACATATTATGTCTTTCAGTCGTTCAAAACTGCAGGGGGTAATCAAATATTTAAGTTTTATGCGTAATGTATCATTTTTAAATATTTCATGTACAGTATAATACCGCACTATAAGGTAGAAGAGTTTTAAGTCAAGTACAATATTTTAAAACTGCTCTGACTTTTAACAACCTTCCAGAATATATCTGACTCTACTCTGCTTTCATGAATTATTAGTGCAAAGACTTTTTTTTGCAACAAATCATACTTGAAATTTGGTGTGCAGGAAAAGAATATATATGTATATTTATCTTTAAGAAATGTAAAATTTTTTCAAAAGTGCACATAAATAACTTGGTAATACAGAATATGTACTATTTAAAAAATAGTATTACACCTGGAAATAAAATTTAATATATATTTAAAATAATTTCAGTAGCGCTAAAGATATTCAAAGTACAGTCATCATTGTTTACCTAAATTCTTCCTCGACAACAAAACATTTTTGTTCGCTTAAATCCATAGAATCACAAAATTATTAAAGCCCTAAATTACGCAAAGAAAGCCATAAATTCGTCCAGACACAAAAGGCTATACACGTGGCGCGTGCAGGAGAGTAAAAAGTCGAGAGAGTAAGAGAAAGAAAAAAAGACGAGGCGGTGCATTGCTCGCGAGTGCTTTTCCCATCAGACTCTCAAGTTGCACATTGCACTGCATATATATACAGAGGAGTAGTGGCGGTGCACCCACTATATGCACGCCGATGTGTACGTAAATATATACACACGCAAGTTACTATGTAAGCATATACATTTTTCTCGTTGCACACGACGGCCGCGGCGCCTCGCGACACGCAGACGTGTTTATTCGGCCTCTCTCTCTGCCGGCTCACTTTTCACCTCCGCACATTTTTCACGAATGATTTAGGAGTTTGCCGCCTCGGGCGCATTATATTCGGACGGCCATGGTCCGTGGACGTGTACATATATATCCACGTGCACATGCGCAGGTACGCGCGACTGGACATCGTCGCGCGAGCGCATTTTTAAATTGCCGCGGCCTTAATATCCCTCTGCGTGCGCTTTGTACCCCCCTCTTTTACGATTACCGCGCGCACTCGCTCTCGCTCGCGAGATTTTCGGAATTGAATTTCGTTTGTTTTATCGGTCGTTACATCCCCCTATCCCGCGCGCGTAATTTAACGTGTGATTGCGGTGTGTGTATTTTTTCCATTGCCCGTGCGCTCGCGCGTGGAGATACGCGCTGAAAGAAAAAGGGGGGCGCGCGCTTTTAAAATCGGTTAACGATAAACTTTTTACGATTGTGTACAATGAATGGCGAACAGTTATGATTGGAATAGAGCTCAAAGCTACGTCGTGGCGTTTCCGCAGTTGTGGGAATTAAAAAGTGCGCGCGGTGGGGATGAGAGAGAGCCGATAAAATTTCATTGCGAAGATGAGGCCTGCCAAAGTTTTTAATGTATGCGATTTTTCCAATAATAATTTTTTAATAATAATCGCGAGGCGTAAAAGAATACGACGTGCTAAAAAAAAGAATGAATATGCAATTGCTTTATCAATTTAAAGATTAACGATATTAAGCGCATTGTGTATCTGCGTACTTCAAGTGTATACAGTTTTTTTTATCGATACTTTCACGAGTATATATTTGGTTGAATAATAATTAAAATCAATTATAACTTTAATCGAGCGGAAATTGGCGATTTGATTGACGCAGTTTTAATTAAAATCTGTAATTTAATAACGCCAGTTTTTAATACAAAAAAGGCGGAATTAAATCCGGAAACTCATTATTAAGTCTGACCAGTAACAGTGTCTGGAAAAAGTTTCTCGGTTGTGTTCATTCAACAGCGTACCACGTAGCAACGCCTCTATAATTCATATTTTCCTTCTATAATTAAACTTGGTTTTAAAATGAATTTACTTTACATTTTATAAATTTATATTACTACTATATAAATGAATTGATTTGAGATCGAAGTTATTTATTATTTAACACACATACACGTAGATTCACAAAACACGATACGTCCAAGAGACTAGATTACAATTGCGTTTTATAAAACTACTCAACAAAAAAATTAACCAAAAAATCGAGGCCTCTACGTAAAAAATATATATAAAACGAGAGATCAGAAATCACGCTCTTTGGATCACAATAGGTAAGGATACAGTGGTGGAAAAAAAGAAGGAAGAAAATCCAGAGCTCTTTATAAACGTCACATTCACTCGGAGCCATTGTTTTACGCGCGAGCGCGAAAACTCTCCCGAAGTGATCGGAGAGAGAGAGAGAGAGCCTCGTCGCCTCGAATTTCGTGCTGCTCACGGCCGTATAGGAACACAGAGCGGCAGTGGCGGCTGAAGTTCACCCAGAGCCGGAGGCGCGGCTGTGCGCGAACTTTTCATCGCGGCCTTCTCCTCCATCCCTCTCCGCGATAAAACTTTATATCTTACTTTCTCGCTTTCCGGCTCGCGCGTTTTTCGGCGTTTACCTTCCGCGGTGGCGGCGGAAAGAGGGGAACGCGCGCGGGCTCTGGGGAAAGTTCACGCGAGAAAGAGAGATATGGCTCCGGATGGAAAATATCTGGGAGGTCAGCTCTAGAACGCGCGTCCGCGACAAAAACTTGCCGTATAAATATCAATAAACGCCCGTTCGAAGGGCTATTGGTTTGCCCCTCTTGCAAGCTAGTGTGTCACCTGCGAGAGAGAGAGAGAGAGAGAGAGAGAGAGAGAGAGAGAGAGAGAGAGAGAGAGAGAGAGAGAGAGAGAGAGAG
>UXGD01007542.1:0-10773 GCA_900474315.1 Torymus auratus | reverse complement strand
ATATACCCTTTTCCTAGTATACGGGGATCGAGTGTAGTTTCACTCGCTCGGATAGGTCAGCCGGGTTTTGTTCGATATATTTATTGGAAAAAAAAACGGAGCGAATGATGAATTGTTATTTCGTTTTGCATTATTTATCTATAATCATCATGGATATAGTAATGAATTTTATAGTATTATGGGTATACTCTTCTTGAATTATCTTATTATTATAACAAAAAATATTCTTGTATATAATAAACGTAAAAATAAAAAAAAAATATACTAGATAATAGCGTAAAGTGAAATAACAACAATTATATATCCGCCGTTACACACTATACCCATCACGCTTCTCCTAAACTCCATACTAACATTCATAAACGCCGCGCAGCTATTATATGTACGAGATGTGCATAAAACATTAACCGACGCGCGGCGTTTATGTATATACACCTCTCTATATTTACAAAAAATCATCGCTCAAACTATACACTTACTCGGTACTTGCCCGCGCGCGGAGGGGAAAAAAGCGCACGCGCGCGCGCTTTGACAGTTCCATAACCCGCGCAAACAGGGCATTACGGATTCCGTGTACTACGGCCACTCTGGCACACTAATTGAGCGGGAATAGAGAGAGAAAAGTGTCGGGAGGGGTGATTTATGAGTATGCTCGAGAGGTTAGCGCCTACTCGTGTCTCTCTACTCTTCAGCTATAGCTAGAGCGCTGCGGGGATTCTTGGTGAGACGAGAGAGAGGTGCGAGTGTTTGCTCTATGGGAGCGCTGGATGAAAGTATGATTTTTCAGGAATTTACGAAATTTTTGTTTAACTTTATTTTTAGTTTAATTAATTGTGGTGTATTTTTAAGGGCTGTGTTAACAATGTGTCTTTACAGTGGTATGATATGCGAAATGTATGTACCTGTCGTAGAACACGTCCAATTTTAGGGATAAGTTTAGAGTGCGTTTGTAAACGTTTACTTATTATAAAGTTTATTGTAGGTAAAATAATTCCATGATAAAAGGTAGCAACGGCATATCGGGCAGAAGTAAAATGGCTATACTACTTGGAACGCGATATAGGCGACATGATGTGCAGCATGCAGTTTATTTATATTTTGAAATAATATTTTTCATGTGTTTAATAGCTTTTGATGTTGCGATTGACGTCGTTTTTCAGATTTTATTTCTTCCTTCATTGTTATATATTCCAATAGGGCAATTAGAATTAAATTGAAAACAGTATACGTGAATTTTATTGTTCTTTTACGTAACAGAAATACCTATACAGAAATAACCATCAATTATAATTACTAAGCCATGCTTTTAAATTTAACAACTACAATAAAAAGAGTATTATACTTCTTCATAAATTAATAATTATAAACAACAATTTTGGCTAATGACAGTAGCATACGATTAACGTATATACGATTATTGAGTAATAAAGATCGGATCCGACATTTTTTCCAGCACCTCTGACGTGAACTTTAATGGAACGCGTGCGCCCGCGGCAATCGGGAAAAAGTTAGGTTCGTTAACGTTATTAATAGGTTCGCTCACACCCGCGAACAATAGACGCAGATATAGGAGAGAAAACTGCCGGGTGGCACGCGACCGCCGCATCAGCTCAACTTTCGCACCTGGAATAAGGCGCGTAAGAGTATAGCACACGTGTAAGCTCGGTTTATTTTCTTCGCTGTGCTGTCAAAGTCCTTCGTATATAATTTTACGCTCCATGGGGATGGATTATTTATTTTGTTTTTTATTATTTTTGTCGAGGGTGTGTTTTGGAGTGGAAGAAGTGTGAAAAATGGCTGTGGTATATTATAATTGAGAAATAGCCGTTTAACATCGTATTTTAAGTGTTCAATAATTAACTGTAACTGTTTTGGTTGCTTTATATAACTATTAAGTGAAAATTTTGATAAAAATTGCTATAAAAATCTAAAAATTCAATTGCTGTTTGATTATTGTAAAAATTTTTTATCCCACCAATATTTACGATGAATTATTTTATTTGATTTTTACCGTATCAGAATTCAGATACAAATCCAACAACCATTGCCACCGTAAAAGACTAAAAAACATAAAAATTATTCATATTCAAATGATTCAGCATTGCCCGCGAATAAAAAAAAGATATTTTTCTCGTAGAACCTAATTACCAATAGTCGACGCGCATATTTCTTATCCAGCCAGTCCATCAAAAATATTCCCACGGCCGACACCCATAATATCTCCCCATCACATACACACACCTATACGATCAACATAGCAATCGATAATCATCATTACCTTGCAGGCCGAATATCTGTCCTGGCTTGGCCGACTGTACGAACCAGCTGTTGTAGAGGAGCGAGGCGGACGCGAGGGAGTAGCCCGCCGCCGTCGAGGGGTCGACGAGGCCCACCGCTGCAGCATCCGGGAACTGTAGACCTGCCGTCGAGCTGTACATCGTGCTTGTCCCATTGCCTGCGAAAATCGGAGCGAAATCATGAATATTTTTTTAGCGTTTATTGTATTTGAAAAAACAATATGTTAATATAGTTGATAAATAATAATGAGAATATAGTATAGAGAAATGGGAGATTTGCTAATATATTTTTTCAGATTTATTATAATGAGATTTTGGTAAGCGAAGTTTCTCAGTAAAGACATGAAACTTAGAGACGAAAAAAGCTGTAATATAGTATATGGTTGAGTAGAGTGAAAATTAAAGAAAGTACGGGCTTATTTTTCATATACAAATATATCTTATATGCGTCTAAGCAACATGTTTTGAAATTGAAAATATTACGAAAATAATTCTGTTTAAATTTATTTAATTTTTAACATAGTAGACGTGGTAAGAAACAAATTTATATATATAAAAAAAGAAGAATATTTATTGAAATTTATATATAATTTTGCTCGATTAATTCAACAAAGAACCCCGAAAATCTCCCTATTTTATACTTAAAAACAAAACTCAAATGAAACAGAATTCAGATAATAGCACTTACCCAAACTCTGTCCTTCAGCAGTAGCAGCAACCTGCATCCTCTCCATCCGTCGGCTCCGTTCCCCATCCTCCTCTTCCGTCGGTTTACTCGCCGTCGTCGTCGTCGTTGTTCTCCCGAGAATACTGTCGATAGAGAATGCCACGCCAGGATTCTTCCTGGGGCCGCTGCTGGCAGTCGCGTACTCCGGTGCCCCGGAACTCGAGTCCGACGAGGAGTAGTCTGAGGCCGGCGGCTCGTCGACGATCTCGACGTCGCCGTTGCAGCCGTCGGCTGGCTGCGACGAGCTCTCCGGGCTCGAGGCCCACGAGGATTCCATCTCGACGGATAGCATCTGCGGGAAGACTGCATTTGAGCTTTCAGGGGTAAGAGGAAGGTGTTGGGTCAGGCTGATTATGGGGTTGCTAGTTTTGGAACAATATTATGATGGTATTTATGGTTCTGTTTGTTATTGCAAAAAGTCTATCGAAAACCAGCGACTGATTGAATTTATATTATAGGAAATTCAGTTGCAGAGATTCGGATTATATGCTTTTAGGGTCGAACAAAATGGCGAAAATGCTGTTTAATACGTCGGAAAAATGGAATAAAAAAAAATAACGTTAATGAAAGTAAGAAAAGTCGTTCTTTATCTTCTGCGAATAAGTGGAAAAATTGCCAATACTTTATTGAATATAATATTTTCTTTTTAAAGTAGTGAAATAAAATTTTCTCTGAGCAATGAGTAAATATTCACTAAAGAATTAGTCTGTTTTTCATTTGTTTGCACAAGTGCGATCGACTTTACACATTTTTCAACATTTTTGAAAAGTACAAAAGCGCTACATGTTAGAACTGAAGATATAGATCGACCACGTTAACCAATTTGATTATTCATTTCGCACCTTTCCAAATTAATGATTAATTCTTTCAGTATATCAATAATTTTTGAAAGACTATTTATCTACTTTCCAACAAAAAAGGGGGCACAATAAAATGCGCACCAAAAAACCATGAATTCAAATCGACTAATTATAGTAAAAATATATCTTTTGTATATGAAATATTCTTAAACGACAGCAGTATACATAAAATCAACAAGCTATATGCTCCAACAATACAAACAAACAACTTCACTTACCCACAATCAATCAGCACCTTTGATTCCACCTACTCATCGTTCCACCCGTAGCACCATTCAGTCCACTTTATATAAAATTCTGGTCACTCTCCGTAAAACCGTCACAACCGAATCGTCATCGTCGTTCCCCAACGACACAGTCTATTCTCCCTGATTATACACACACGACACCACAAAATCCTCTTCAAACTCCGCGTGCCATCCTCGCGCGTCAGCGACTCTAATCGCGCGGGTCCAGCGATAAGCCGCCCGCGCAGCATCTCGCGCTGCTCTCCCCCTCCATATCAGGTCGGAAGGAGGCGCGGCCTCGAGAGTCCCGGGCTCGAAAATCGTTATTGGCTGACACATGCCGCTGGTTACCTGTAAACGCGTGTCTTGTAATAGGGAGAGAGAAGAAAATTAATTTGCCGCGGGAGATGTTTCATATGCTTCGCTCTTTTATTATATAATAAATTATATTTTAATTGATTTTAATTATAAAAAAGAAACTCGAATAAATCAGTGATTTTCGGTGATATTATGTATAAATCACTATATAGAAAATTATGTTCTTTTACGACATTTCCCCAATCCCCCTTTTTCATTTTATTCATTACACTATACCGCTATACACTGTGCATTCAAAAAAAGCTTGTCACCCTACGCACAATCAGCCGCCAAGCTATAGCCACTATACACGTTAGTATTATCACGCGAAACGGCAGTAAGTATCCGAGCGCTTTCTCAGCTCAAAAGACGGCGACAGCGCGGTCTGGTGCCTTGACCGGCGTAGAAGCAATTTTCGCGCGGTTATTGTTATATGTCTGACAAATGGTTTTGGTCTCGAGTTGCTTTTCCATTTTCCCCGCGGCGGCCATTGTCATTTTTATTTCCACTTTGCCCGTCTGTATATAACAATGCGGAAAAATCGAAAAGATATAATAGGCGAGAGGTGATGAATGACGCATTAAGGTGTATGCTGAGGATGCTCGCCGATGCGCTAATTTGTTTTCCTTTTTTTTTGTCATGGTGGAACGCTCGCGTTTGTCAATCCAATGGTATACAATAGTAAACTATTGCATTATATAGTTGAATGATTTTATATAAGCTTTTTTTTTAATGAGATAAATAATTTTATAATAATAAATAACTGTAGAAATAGAAGAGACCTGTAAACATTTTTTCCCCATCTGTAAAACGATTAATTTTGTTAGATGTTCTGCCATGATTTCTGCGAGAAAGAACACAATTTTGTCATAGAGAAAGTGATCAAATTAATTATTTTTGTTTTAGCCATTTATATAAACTAATTCCTATACCCATTTTCGATCGACTAATTTCCATAACCGAGAATTTACGTTTCATTTATCTTTATATATTTGCTTTCACACTAAATAAAACCACACAATACGCACCAATAAATATAACAATTTAATAACCAAAGATACGTTTCTCTAACAACGCCATACCCTTACGCATTTAAAATCCATAATCTCCGAGCGTTTTCCCGGACAAACGGCTACACCAAAGACCTTATCAATTTTGCACCTCGATACACGCGATCTCTAATGGATCTTCGCACCTTAAACACTTTCTGCCCCCTCTCTCTTTTCTTCGCACTTTACCCGGGACCGCCGCGCCATCAAAGCGCTATTTCGGTATTGTCGGCCGCGTAATGGGGAGAGAGAGAGAGAGTCGATCCCGCGATGATTAATCGGCCAGCGCGAGCTGCCGTGCGATTGGCTGCCGCGCGCAATGGCGCCGCCCCCTCGTGAGGCGGGGATTCGCGGGATGCTGCGCGCGTTCTATGGGTGGGGGCGAGATGCATGCGAGGTTTAGCGGTTGTCGGGAGATAAAAATTTTTAGCTGCGGCGATGTGTGTTTAAGGACTCGGATTATCATCTTTCATTTTATTGCGTGTTAATATATATAAAATCTTAATGTTTGTTATTGTATCTTACTTATGCCTATAGTTTTGTTTACATTTATGCACTGGTGTACCATTATGTATTTACGTTTTTTTTTTACAGACTTTGAGTGTTGGGAGAAATATTTGTCTATCATGAAATGTCCAGAAAGTCAGTAAATAGGTATAGGAAAGGTGTCTAGAATTTATAATTAGGTTTGTTTTAAACTCAACATAGGCAGAAAAATATATATAAACCACTTCTCTCTATATATTAACGAAAATTCATATTTTTAATATAACAATGCCTTAGCAAGTGTCCACATAAGTAGCGTCTCATGTGCCTTGTTTCTTGTTCCTTCTCTCAAGTGATACAAAAGTCGTTGTCCGAATTCTTATACATTATAGTTTATAGTAATAGAAAATTATACAGAAAAAATTACATTATAGATTAGAAATTATTAAGATTGCGGACAACGATTTTTTTCGCGCTTAAGACAAGAGACGCTATGTGGACACTCGCTTATGTAATTATTATAGTCATTTCTCATATAACTAAAAACATAATCAATTTTGTCTCATCTGGTTTTCTCTGATTTTAAAATCATTAAAAACTCAAGAACAATTAGCTCATGTTCTTGTATAAAAATCGTAAGAATTATTTAGAAATTGAAATTGATTTTTTCTTGCATAGATATAGCGACCGTATTATCTATTCTAAATTTTTTCAAGATTTTTAAAATGAAGGTTTTCTAATAAGTTTACATTCAATATTAAATATAACGAAAACTATATTTGAACGCCTAATACTTTATACCAAAAATCATCCCAACAGACAACAAAACCTCCTATATATATAGCATCAAATCTATTTCTATAATTATTAATTAAGCACTCTCGAAAAAAGCGCGCATGATAAATAATTGCTCGCACACGAAAACAGCGTGAAAATTTTCTTCTCTATCTCTCGCACGATCGCGAAAGTGGGAGTTTACCCGGTAAATCGATCGCTCTGCACGTGTGCGGCTCTCTTCCCCTCCCCGCGCGTGAGATATGATTTATCTTCTCGCTATCTCGCGCCAGAGGTGTGTGCCGGAAAAGCAGCTTTAGGCACGCGAGTGTTTGATTTTACTCGGATTGCGCTCTTCCGCTCGCGCTGAAAGAGAAAACGCGCGGAATGGGCTTTTTAGGGTCGTACGTGTTCTTGAAGATATTGGTAATGCTTGAAAATTGATTGTAGTGTAGCCGTACATATTTGGGAGTGGTAAACAATTTATATTAGGAGGGAATTATTAGGCTTTGTTATATTAAAACGTTTGTATTAAAAAAAAGGAAAAAAGTTCGAGGTGACTGGCAAGCGTTCTACACATTTTATGTATCTCTAAATACATGCATACTATTTTATAATTACAATACCTACTATATTGTTTTGTTGCTAAACTATGCCTCTTTATACAATAAACAATTTATTTGTAAAATATACAAAACTGTTTAAAAAGGTACACTTTCCAAAATGCCACCTTTTTAGACAGTTTTGTATACAGCACCGATTACAGAACTTGTTTTCTTGTTTACATTCAAGACTTTACATCCAAAATCTAGTTTCTGTATTCCGCTGCGAACAAGCTAACAGCAGCAATAAATTATTTAAAAAAAAACAAACAAATACTCGCCTATAGTTAAAAGTATTGTGGATTTTCCGATATACTTACGAGATATCGCATCGCAAGTGCGGCACTTATAAGTACCCCAACACTTAACGCGAGATAAATAACGAATTACAATAATAGTCGCGCGATCGCACCTTATTACTCGTGTATAACAGCCCCACCGATTTGATGAGCCATCGCGAAGCTCCGAAGCGCGCACAACAATGGTGCTATCACACCGGCCACTTAATAAAAGTAATAACGGCGCATTAAGGTAAAGTTCCCTCGCGTGACGAAATTGCCACCATCAATCAAACACCTGAGAAGAGCGCCGTGTCTATATGCGTTTAAGTTTTTCCCCGACAGGATGAACCCGCACCGAATTCTCTCTCTCTCGTTTCCCCTATACAGACGTACACACACTAATTTGCGGTGCGTGTTTATGTGGAGTTTCATTTTGTGCGGTGGGAGGGTGAATCGGTCGCCTGTCACGTTTTTAATTTGTGGCTGCGAGCTCTCGAGAGAAAGAGATGGTCTATTTATCACGGTTAATTTTCACAAGGTGAGAGAAAAAAAGAGAGCGCGCGCGTGTTTTTTTTTCCGAGGCTGTTTCGTATGTTCTTTTTCGGGAATTTATGTATCGTTGGGTATATGTGGGAATAAGGTAATCAAGTTACTGACATTTAATTTTTTTTTTGGTGGACCATGGAGATAGATAATGGAGAAAAGTAAATATATAGTGAAAAAGTAGTGTTTATAAATTATGTGTAACGAATGTATCGATTTATTATGAAATTATTTTTTGATTGCACTCGCGGCAAAAGTTATGGCCGACGACAGTGTTTATTTAACATTAAGCGAATTAATTATATATATGACTATAACGAGTTTTTTCTCGCCAACATCGAATTATATATTCAGCATTATGTATAGATTCTAGAAAAAAAATATCCCCGTCGATCCTTCTCAATGAAATCCGAAACTGATCGACTCCCTCATCTCTTCAGTCTATATTCCGTCGAGGCTAATCAAATATTTGGGGCAAACGACGCATCCTCGGTACTTACACAAATTTATTCAACGCGACTACTAATCTCTCCTCCGCGAACAATGGCGCAGCCCCATTAGCTCTCTCTCCTCTCGCGCGGGGGTGCAAAAGTAGTACGTAAGTGGTTTTTAACGCTGCCGCGTATTTAATCACGCGCGCGTCGGATTTCCCGACCGAGGAATGATTATATGATGATGATGATGATGATTAGCGGCTTTTTCTATCGGAGTACGCAATATGATGGGGTGTGTCAAAAGGTTGTTGGGAGATCGACGGCGTGGTTTTTCTGCTTTGTTCTGCAATCTCATTTTGTACACTACTGGAGTAGTTTTTAATTAGGCATCGGTACTATATTAATGGCTTATTACTTGATACGCACTTATCGGTAGGTATCAGCTATAACGGATAATAAAAACGATTTAGAGTATTCATATTATATAGCTTTTTAGCTTTAAATTACAGTTCGTTACATTAACTGTAGTTGTTTCTTTTGTAAAATTTGCACAGTAAAAAGTTTATTCTAATTATTTTCAAATATGCTAAGAAGAGAATTTAATTAATATAGAATTGAAAAAGGTTTTATTAAAAGGATTCATTCTAAATGGTTTTATTCAAGTAAGTATATTAAAAATCATGATTTACAAGAATTTAATTGTGATATTACGATTAAATATATTATTTAATTTAGCAATTCTTTGTCAGTGCAAGGTATCGTGGTTTAATAAAATGAAAATATTAATTAATATTTGAATTTAATTGAAATATATTTTTCATATTTTGGTGTCTCGTAAAAAGAACTTTCACTTTATGTTTTAACTAAAAGCAAATATAAATAGAAATAATGTTATAATAGGTATAGTAGGTATATAGTAGGAAATTCACGAAAGATTACCATACTATTGTTGCCGCGAAAATTCAATAGTGAATTTCACAAATGTCAGTAAAGTGAAATTTCGCTAATTATGCTTTTACGCTGTAACTTTTAAGTTTCTTTCAAAACAGATCGATAACTGACTTTAAAAAATAGAGGCAGTCTGATAAAAAACGTGAACACGTACGTTTTATATAAAATGATTTGTCTAATGTTAACTTTTTTCATATTTTATCCAAATTTGGTAATTGGTATTAATTGGACTAAACCATTAGTTGATCAAATAATAAACGACGTCAATCCATATCAAGTGACGATATTCGTGAATAATACTCTGAAAATAATTCATCCAGAACAGGATCTATTCATTAAAACTATAACCCAGATCACACCAACTGTTTTAATTAATATCGGAGAAGACGAGTTCTCGATCGATAATAGTTTACTTTCCATATCTGCTCTACAAAATCCTCGTCATGTGTCTCTTAATGTCATTATACATAACACTGATGCAGATAATGATAGTAGTGTTGATGATTTGAATCAGTTGATGCAATTTGTAGATGTTTTCACAGAACTCGCACCTACAGCCCGCCGTCCACAATTTTTAGCAATTATTTTTTCACAAAATGGTATTTTTGACAATACAGCTCAAAGTTTTTTGGAATACGGTTGGTCGAAACTTTTTCTGGATGTGTGCCTTTTGCTTATGAACACAAAAGAATCTGTTGGCTCGCCAATGTTAACTCAATACATTTACAATCCTTTCGGCGACATTTTGATAAAAAAATCGTGGAATCCAAGCCTGCCGTTATTTCCGGACAAGTTAAGAGACATGAACGGCTTCTCCATCAAAACTGCTATATTTCACTATCCTCCGTACATGATTCTCACCAAGAACAATAGTTCATCTCCGATTATCGAGGGACTCGACTTTCCACTGATGGACCTAATGGCTCAACATCTTAATTTCTCACTGAAGACCGTGTCGGAGATAAATACCAACAATACCGCCTTAATTGTCAAAACTTTCCTTGATCTCGCCTTAAATCATGAGATCAATATTTATCCCGTTCCGGTTGTATTTAACTTCTACGAAGTGGATCAGCTGGAGCTCGGTATTCAGTTCGATTACCTGACGCCTGTGGCCCTAGTCCCTGTTATTTCCCGGACCCAGACTCATATTTCCTCCAAGATGTACATAGTCATTCTCTTGAG
>UXGD01007541.1:0-10774 GCA_900474315.1 Torymus auratus | reverse complement strand
TCTCCAAAACCACAGTCCACTATATAGCGATCCTTCCAGGCTCTTCTCCTCTATATCGTCACCCGTCGCAACCGCACAATATAAAAACCAACAACAACAACAAAAAATCACCAGTCTTGCTCCTTCTGCACCCTCGCACGCACTATATTATTTAACACTGAAACTTGATAAAATAGACGGTCGAGACGCGCAAGCATCAACGACAGCCACAGCACACTCTGTTCTCTCTTCTTCCTCCTCCTCACTTGGCTCTCGCACCTGCACTACTGAGGCACCGTCCACCGCCGCTCGGCAGCAGTAGGTAGGTATAGCGTCGTCGCTCATCTTCTTCTCTCTCTCTCTCTCTCACTGCTGCTGCGCGCGCTTGCGTTACCATTTTCTTTTTTCTCTCTCCTCCCTCTCGGCTACCCCCACCGGCTGCCGGCGCGCCCGCCCACGCACCAATCGCACGAGACGCTGCGGCGTCGGCCGAGCGAGCCCGAGACGTGTGTGTGTGGGTTAGGTAGTGTGTATATAGGGGGGGATAGACGGGGCGAGACGGTTGACGTTTTCGGTTGCGCGTATAGGCGTATATTGGAGAGCGTCGTGTGGTGTATAGAGCGTTAACCCTTGCGGTTATTGGGTGTGATGGAGATGAGGGATGGGGAATGCGGAGGTGAGAATTGGGGAACGATGGGAGGAGGGATTTTTCGGAGGAAAATTAAGGTTTTAGGTGTTGAAGGTGTGGAGGAGTTGAGAGGAATTATTATAGAAGGGAATGGGAGAAGAGAATGAAAGATTATAGAGCATGTATGAATATAATTGTACTTGGATGTTTTTCATTTAATAAATGTATTTTTGTAAATATTATATATAATTATATATTGTATCAATATTATGTTTTAGCTATAATACGCGATTAATAGATCAACGTTATCCTAGGACTGTTTAGATATAGAATGCGTATAACGAAATTTTAGGCGATGAATTTCTCCTTTCCGCGGTCGCACACAGTTTCCGTACATAGCAAGGAAAAATCATCTCAACTTCTATATACTCTGCGCATCAAAACCAACCGAATTCCACATCGTATTCCTTCCAAACCATCCCAATATTCAACAAACGAAACCCACATACACACATATCCTACAGAACATTCCCACGTGACCCAATCGTACCGGTGCTCCCTACACATACAACACGCACCAGCAATCGTACGCGCGTGCCGTGAGTCGGCGAAAATCCGTAAAAGCAATTATCCAGCCCTCCTCGTGTGCACCCAGAGAGAGAGAGAGAAAAACGACGCGCTGCAGCACACATCACGCGTGATGGACGACGGGCTGCGCTTCCGGATCTCTCTCTCTCTCTTGCGCGGTGTGTATAATTATTATGTACGCGTGCGTGGCGTCGCTAGGTCTACCGCGTACCGTCTGCCGTGTGCCTACGTTGTTTGCGTAGGCTAGAGGGGAACGAATTGGTCTAGGCGGTACAAGGTGGGGAGAGAGAGTGAACCGGTGTTGGATCCTTGTAATGGTAAAAAGCGTTTTTGAAGTGTATATGAATTAGGTTTGGGGTGTAAAGGAATTTTAGTCGCGAAGACGGTTCGTTAATATCTCAGATGTAAACCTGCAAGGCGATATGTCTAGGTATAATAACGAGGATTATTAACTTGGACTCCTCGGATAGTATTATAATACTGTTTGATAGATGCATTGAAAAATCAGAGGCCAAACGAATTGCTCTGTCAATTAAAGGATTATAACGCCGAACAGTATAATCACTTCGCGATCATATACACAACACCCTCACTATATACCTGATACCGCACGTACTAAACTATCGCACGCCTTCCACTCATTTGCGCCAAGTATAATTAAAGGCCGACAGCGTTATATTCCAGACAGCTTCTGAGATGCATCCACGGGAACCGGAGTGTCCAGGCCGATCCGAATGCTAAAATGACAGTTTTTTTAGCACGTGAAAGCGAGCGAACGCGATGATGCCCGTGTTTATTTTTGGAACGGTCCGCGTGAATATATATTCTTTCGACAGAGAATGGGAGGACACGGTGAGTGTAGTTACGTGCGGTTATAGGTTCATTGGATAATCTTATCAGTTGGATAATAACTTATATTAAGGCTTTTTTTTGAGGTGAGTTAAGCAACCCGCATTGTTGGTCGAAGTGAAATTTCGTTACATAAAGATAAGGATATATAAATACGATTCGAGCCTTACGCTGTGACTTTATGTCACTACCACGTTATATACGTGTAACCACGAAAATAATCGTTTCTCAAAGCAGCATCTACCCCCCCAAAGATCGATGTGTATTATATTATCGCCCTTCTCGCGTCTCCAGGAATAGATCGCGGCTCGGCGCGTGAACGCACTGGAAATAAAAAAGTCCGCATCTATCGGAACCCCAAGCAAAATACGGCTTGCCAAGTTCTTGCTTACGGCAGCGCGTGCTTTAATGTTTATACACTATTGAAAAACGCTATATAAGATTTGCTATGGTCAAGCGTCAAGCGCAGAATATTCATTTCGGGGTCTACAGCTATTATAGACTTTTTCTTTTTCAGTACGAAAGAGAGAAAGAAAGAGAGAGAGAGAGGCTGGAACTCGCGTCATCGTCGAAAATATAATCATCCTGCTCTATACACACATACCCACACCTCTCTCTCTCCACGTATATATCAAACTACACCTCTTTTCCCCATAAGTATATAATATTCCTCGGGACGTAAACACGGCTGGAGCACTCGTTCACTTACTTTTGCAACTTTTATAAAGCGACTATATGTACGCAGACCGCGAGCCAGCGGCGAACGGCTGCTGCTGCCAGCAGTGACTTTCACAAAATGTTTTTACGACTCGTGTTTTCCTTTTTTCCATCACATGCATGCATCGCTCTCGAGGCACCGCTCCTGTATATATAATATACACTCTCTAGCGTCTCGGCTAATCTACATATATATATGTACGTATCCAACAACCGATTTCGCGCGCATGCGTAAGTTTGTGTGTGTGTGTATGTAGGAGCCCTTATCGGACGGAAAATGAGCAATAAGCTGAGAGGAGTCGAGCTCGACGGAAAGTACCGTATTTCCTGAGGAATCCGCCTCGCGCTCGTTCACTCGCCTCTCCTCCGCGGTGCGAGAGATCGGTACCGGTATATCTCTCGCGCCTCTCGCATATATATATACACGCACGCGCAGACACATACGGAGCCAATATATATATATATGATGATATGTATATACATATGTATATGTAATCGACTACTGTACCTTGGTACTGGTCGTAGGTCGGTCGCCGCGCAGCGGCCACGGCATATCGTCCTCCCCCTCAGCCAGCACTATTAGCGCAACACCGCCGACGTACTGTCCCGATGATGATGTTCATTCACGTTATATAGCGACCGCGCGCGCAAACACTTCCTCTCTTCTCTCTCTCTCTCTCTGAACACGCACGCACTCACTTCACTTCTCTCGGTCTTCTTCTATATATCTCTCTCTTTATATATTAATATATATCGACACGATTTTTCGCGCTCGCGTCGCGATATGTGTGTAATATATATGTATATATTGCAATATGCGTATGTATATACGTGCGTCTTTACGCTCGGGCGATCGCCGACTGCTGCTGCTGCTTGCTCCCGAGGCCGTAGCGCGCAGGCAGCAACAAGTGTAGAGAGAGAGAGAGAAGGAGGAGGAGGAGATCGGCTGCCGAGAGCGAGAGATTATTCTTGGGTGAGAGAGAGAGAGAGAGACGACGACGACGAGTGCTGCTGTGCCCCAGGGCCGTGCGAGAGGCCGACGGGGGCCCGCGGCGAGGAAGAGAGGATGACGGGAGAGTGGAATTTCGCGGATGGTTGTATGGAGAGGAAGATCGGAACTGGTAGCGAGAGGAATCGGAGTGCCGATTTCGAGCTTCGGAGTCGTGCTGGCGAAGGTTATTATGAGGATGGGTAACGATATAGGTAACGAGGTGGGTGTGATTGTTTAATCGAAGGTTTAGAGGTGTATGTAATTTTCTGCAGGTGAACGCATGGCATTAGGATTGCTTTGCAGCGTATATGTACATTCGATATAGATCGGTAATGAGGCAAGATTTATCATTGTATATATCGATTTCTATTTGTTCTCTAGGCGATTTGAGTTGTATATATATATGCACTCGCCGCGCCACCTGGCGTGAGGATCGCCGAATCACGGTAGTACATCTCGCAAGTATATTTGCATATAAATGTGTCGTACTGTGTGTGTGTATGTGTGTGATGCCGGACTCGGACGAGAGTGGATAGAGCTAATGGCAGTATAGACTTATACCAAGATGACGGTAAATATATCTGAATTTTCACACGAGGTATGTAATTCTCAGTTGAATTAACTCTCGAGATTTATCGGTTTGAATCTATGGTATATATACGCGTGAATTTATCGATCTTTAATTTTACATACTATAGAAATGCCAATATGCAACCGATGGAAATGGGGCTTCACTAATACTCGATACTACAGTATTGGTATCGTCTTGGTCTTGTCTTGAAAATCAAGACATAATAATATAAAATTTATTTAAAATGTACTTTGTGCAATTTTCACGATGATTTCAATTAAAAAAACAAATAATTTGGAAATTAAATAAAAATAGAGCATTTCAAATTTTAAAGTTGCATCGAACGAATTTGATAATATTTCAAGACCAAGACCGATACCAAGACGAAACAATACTTTTTATTCCGATATTTTTCAAGACTATTATCTAACAATATTTTTCAAGAACAAAGACGATACTTTCGTTAAACCTCGTATTGTCTTGGTATAGAAAGCCATAGAAAGTATTTAATTCATTCAACTTTGTAATTAAAATGAATCCATAATACAACTCGGTCAAACCCGCGTCTACATATCCAAGACACGCCGTAAACGTTTCTCTCTCAGACGCCTGCGCGTGCTATAAGCAAATTTCCGACGACCCCAAATCGCTCCTCGTCTCATCTATTCTATCTCTCTCTCTCTTCCTCCCCCCATCGTTACCACCAATTAGCGCCAAAACCGACAAAAAGCGCGCCTCACCGGTCGTCCGATTCGCCGGTTCCTCACTCTTTCGGAGGCAGGCAAAAACACCGAACGGAAGAAAAGAAGAGAACAGCCGCCGCCGCCGCCGACGACGACCTATAATTTAATAGAGCCGAGGAATTTTCCCCGGAATCCCTTCCCGCTCCCTGCCGGTCCTATACTCGCTTCTTGCGCCACTCAATTAATTTGTATCGGAATCCACGGGACACTTTTGGATATTAGGCGCTGGAATCCACGCACGCGTGTGTCGTCGTCGACGCGGCGCTTTTTCAAGTACACGTCGCGTATAATACACTCTATATACACACCAACACGCGCGCATCACAGCAAGAGAGAGAGAGAGAGATAAGATAATTACAACGGGGTGTGCGTGTATGTGTGTGCCTGAGGATAAGCATCTGAAGATGCTGGAGAAGAGATAGGGAGAGAGAGGAAGGCGGGCGACTCCAGTTTGTCTGCTTTTTCGGTGGGGCCCCCACGCCGGAGTTAGCAGTCGTGAGATTCGACGCGATGCCCCCCGTCGTCGAGCGGTTTCGGTATGTCTGTGTCTTTGTATGTGTGCGGGAGATACGTGCCAATTGATTTTGGGAGGCTCGCACGCGCTCAAGCGGGTCCCCTTAATTGTCGCTTTGAAGTTGGCTATATACGCGCGGAATTGTGAATTTTGCCAAGTGATGGTAAAAGCGAATTGATTTTTTTGCATATTCATATATGTATCTATTTCGAAATCTTGTATATGTATATACAAGTAGTTTTGTGTAGTTAGAGAGATTTCACTATAAAACTTTTCTATGTATTCATGAGTCAATATTTGACTAATCGATGGGATGTATCGAATCTCTGGTTATCTTCCGTTATATCTTCGATTTTGTAACCAGGATTGTCGCGGGACTGTATAATTAATCTGCCGAGATTGAGATGTTCGATTAATTGGTGGTATACCAAATATAATTATTTCAAATGATGCTTAAAATTGAATCACAAAAACTCCTTTGACGTTTATTATGTACATAGATACACAACAAACTGCGCTAAACTTAGCGTATATATACGCGTTCATTCACAAACGACGCGAGATAAACATCGAAATTACGCGGTATTACCACCACTTCGCTCTATCCCACCAACCGACGACAAAAATACACATTCGCATCAACATCTTCTTCTCGAAGTTCTCTGGCAAACATTCTCAAAAAAAAAAAGAACCAAGCGTCACTTTTTGCCCATCTCTAAACTCGCTTTTCATCGCCATCACACACACTTGCTCACGACTTTTTCGCAACTTCTCGAGTACTTACCTATACCTATACATCACACATTAATAAAAACCGCCGTAGTATTTACATTTTTATATACATGTATATATGTACACACAGACCAGGAGTGAAAAGGCGGCGCGGTCGCCGCTATAAATATTCATATTATGCGCGATTAAGTCGCTTTTTCACGTATATATGTATATTCTATAACATAGTGGTAGCAAGCGGTTAGCGCGAGAGCCGCGTATATTATACGTATGTCGGCTGAATCCAGATATAAGCGGAAAACAACCGCGCGCTTGTGTGAAATCGGATAAAATAAAGCGATCGGTTTTCTTCTCGTCGTGCGCTATAAAAGACGGCATCTTCGCGACGTGCGTATATGCTAGGGTATCGGATAGGTACATATAGGATTGGCGTAGTTTCCTGTTGATTTTTCTGTACGCACGTGTGTGTGATAGATATAGTGTGTTCGTGTGCTTCCGTTTTCAGGCTGATGGTAATGACTTCCTTATGGATCGGACCGAATGAAGTTTAATGTCGAGGTTATTGCAGTTTGTTTGATTTTAGGTTTTAGGGGTAACGTTTGCTTGTATATTTGCGGACGTTTGATATATTAATGTGCGGAGTGTTTCGGGTATACGAGTTATAGTAGTTGTTGAAGAAATCCACACATACATTGCATAATAACGATCGTTTTACTGTTTCTGCGCACTGTGACAGGCATGTTGACGTATTTCTTCAAATAAATTTTTGTGCTTCCATTATTTTGTATTCACTTTTAATTAACCCTGTCTACATGATTATATAACTCCATGCAGTTGCGAACCCAAATTCATCATATAAAAGTACAAAAGACCTTTAAAACAACATTATTATATCCATTCCTATATTACATTCGAAACATCTCCACGCATTTGGCGAAGTTCCCCTACCCCAGCCAATATTTCAGCCTCCATCGTTTGCAAATTCATTATACCAAATACCCCCAAATATCATAATCCTGCACAATATTCCCCTAAAATAAAAAAAAAAAAATCACTTCCCCTCTCGGCACCAACCCATCAGCCACCGAATCCCCTCCTCGCCTCCTCATTAACCCGCAGCATCATCCGCACACCCATCCCTATAAAAAAACCCTGCTCTCGCGCACACACACACACACACCATCGTCATTAAACCCTCCCCCACCTCGTAGCGGCCTCGCAAAAACTCTTTCCTCTCTCTCTCCCTTCCTCCGGCAATTAATTAGGCAGCGAATTCGCCGCGCACAAAGAGTGCCCTCACGTACACGCGCGTATATAATTCATTTGCCCTCTCTCTCTCCCTTCTTTTTATCCCGCGCCGAACGAATCTGAGAAACGCGCTCGCGCGATAGCGCGCTCACTCGCTTGTGTGTGCCTTATCTCGCAGCGGGGATTAGAGGGAGAGAGAGAGAGAGAGAGAGGAGAGGAATCCTTTCGCGTGCGCGAGCGCTCGGCAGAGCCAGAAAGAGTGCCGCCTCGGAGGGAATATTTATGGGGTTCCGAACTGGACCACCCGGTAATTAAGACGACCCTGAGCGAACGGAGAGAGAGAGAGAGAGGGGCGGAGTCCGGCAGGAGCAGGAGCAGCAGAGAGCAGAGCTGTATATATACATATATACACACACTCATCTTCTCTCTCTCTTACTCTCGTGAACGCGGTCTTTCTCTAGTCCTCCCGGGCCTTGTTATACTCACCGCCATGCCATTCCTCTCTCTCTTCGTTTTTTCCCCTTCGATATATATATACGCACACACCGATACGCGCACGCACGCACACTAGGAAGGTTTTGCGCGACTTCTCGCGGAATTTCGGACGCGCGCGATCGGCAGGACCCGATAAGCTTTATTATTTATTCCCACCTCTTAATCATACCTCCTCAATTTTTTCACACACACACACACACACAGAGACGCGCTTGACTCATCTCAGCGCTGCAGGCCACGCGTCTCTCTCTCCTTATGGGAACCACCGCGCCTCTCTTTCATCTCAGTGTGGGAAACCATCACGCTGCTGCTGCTGACCGTATACACACGACTTTTTTTGTTGTTGTTTGTTTAACTCGTAATTTTTCAGACACGCCGCTGATTTATTATCACCCGAGTGCAGTAGCGAGGTGTATAGCGGGGGTTCGATGATGATAATGATGATGATCAGGCCTGTGTAGATTGATTCGCCGAATATACGACGACGGTGCGTTGGTGGCTCGTTCAGCGGCGATGTGTATTATGTATATATACGAGCGTCGTAAATTTTGAGGTAATACGGTGGAGAGCATATATAGGTAGTCGGTGTGAGCGCGCGTGTAATCGGCGATTTTGCGCATTGTTGGTGATATACGGTGAGCTGAAGTGGTGTGACGAGTGTGATTGCGATATTTTTAGAGGTATTTTCGTTCAATTATTTAGTGGTAATTGAGATTAGTTGAATTTTATTTCTTTGGGGTCAATGAGAATCTTATATTAAGTTAATTGCAATTGGGCGTATAGAATTAAAATGCACTCATAATTAACCAATAGGTATATGTATAAATGTGCACTTTCTTGATTTTTTCCATTCAACTCATTTTAAGAAGTAATAATACTTTCAAAATTACCAACCTTTAACTTTGACAGCCACAACCAGTGGGTATAAAAATACTATAAAACCAATATACCAACGAATTTGATAAAAAAAAAAAAAAAACAGAATTAAACCAGTCACACGTCTCGATCATCACATCGCCGCACAAATCTCACATTATCAAAGAACGCACATCTCGATTAATAGCGACGGGTCGAGAAAGGGGCACACGCGCACTCGTCGTGCACTCGCCGTCGCGCACACACACCCACGCGCCACTTCCTTTTTACGCGGAATCGTCGGCTGCACTTATATACACTCCGGCGACGGTGGCCTCTGTATATTATACACAATGCGCGAAATTTCCCCGGGAAAGAGAGAGAGAAAGAGACGCGCGAGCGTGCGATTCTAAATCGGTGCGGAGGGATTCCCGGTATTATAGCGACGTCGAGCGAGTATGGCTCGATGAAAGCGGCCAATTGACATTTCAAATGCTCGGTGATGTGTATACTCTAGTGAGCGCCGTGATGGTTTTCTGTAACGCTGATTGTAATGGATTTTGTAATTATTGCATATATAAATGTAATTGTATGGTTTAATTGTTAATTATGGGTGATGATGTTTGTGGTAGTCGTGCAAGTTGAAGCTGAAAAATTTATTTTTATTCGCGTATACTGAGGTTTCGTCAAGTATCGAGTTTTTAACTTTTAAACCTAATGATTCTGTATATTATACAGTAAATCTTTAATAAAATATTAATTTTATTTCAAATTAATTGGTCGATTAAAACCATTGGATTTAAATTAAAAAAAAAAAAAAACAATTCACGACTGCACTATAATATTGTTACGTCGAGGTTTTCAAGCCTGTTGGTTCCTAAGAAAGAAAGTTAACTACTCTCTTTCAAACCTAAAATGTAAATCCCGATAGCTCGGTATAGGCTACGTAGTAATAGAGGATGTTGTAATAGGATATATAGTAATAGGCTTAATTTGGCAAAAAAGGACGCGACGCGGTTAACGTTGAACACAAGAGAATCCAACTTGTCGAAATATTTTCGATTAATATAATTAAAACATTTAAAAGGGCGTGTAACTACCTAGATTTTATAATAATTATTAATAATTTTATACGATGTTAAGGTTTTATTCTCGTGTCCACCATAATAGGCACTTTATAGCCTGAAAAACGGGGCTTGAATAGCCTGAAAAACCTATAATTCCCTCTTTACTTTATTTCCGCATATAAAATAAATTTACAAGTCTATAAAGTGGTCACAATGGAGCTGGAAATAAAGTCCTGTAGGAAAGTAGTGTATGTAACAAAGGACTAATGCCGACCATCCCTTGGATGATTACTGCCCTTGCGTTCCTTTGCTCGCTCGGGCAGTAAAATCGCCTGCGGGAATAATCTGCAACTTTAGTCCCATGTTACATAATTTTATTTTATTTTATTTTAGATAAGTTTACGGGTAAAAAATCCTTAAATACAAGATTTTTACAGTCAGTTTAATAGAATTGTATTAATAGCGGCTTAACAACATTTTTAAAACTCCATATTGATGTAATATTAGATACTATAGATGTAATATAATGTACTATTAATTATTTAGTAATAAAAAATATACATACATTTTATTTTAATTTGGGACCTATTGGCTGATAATCGAATTTAACAATAATCAAACAAAAAAATAATCATGCAATTGACAGGGAAAATTAGGAATAGGGCTGCACGAGACCAAGACAATATACAATATTTCTGTAATTATTGTCTTGCTCTTGGGAATTCTTGAAAATTTCTCTCTTGTCTTGGTCTTGTCAGTCAATATGAAAAGTATTATTGTCTTGTCTTGAAATTCTT
>UXGD01007540.1:0-10774 GCA_900474315.1 Torymus auratus | reverse complement strand
TCAGTTCCGGTATGGACTCTGATCTTCACCACTACCTGCCACGTATGGAGTTTCTACATGCTTATGATTGAGCTACCAATGTACATGAAGTCAGTACTGGGCTTCGATATTCAGCAGGTTTGGTGATTCTTCATTCTATATTATTTTAACTGTTGCTTTATTTTATACACTTGTGCTACATTATTTGTTTCGTTAACTACTCAAAAACATACAAATAGGTGGAGAAAGATGAGTGTGTACATGCAGTAAAATGTTTAAACGACGCAGATGACCGATAAATATTGTATAATGTCCAAGTTTAAATAGTTCAACCATTGTGTATGTCTCTGTGGTGAGGCGGACGAGTGGCTCCGCTTAGAGACGTGCTGCCCAGAACTATCAGCTCCTTAGCTATAATGCTTCTCTATCTTTTGCTGCACTGTCCGCTCTATGACCTGGCAGATAGACTGTAGGCTCTGCTTCCTCAGAACCTCAGACTGAAGGAAGCATTCTCCCCTCATCCCCCGCCTCGTGCCCACGAAATCAAGACACTAGCAGAGGAGGTGGAAGGTTGACTCCTCAGGCCCTTCCCACCATTTGCAGCTACCCTCGTCTAATGTCTTGCGTTTGGTACAGGTAGTATCCCACCAATGTCCCGTGAGCCAACCTTCTCTTGGTTTGATCTGACGAGCGCCTTTTCCAGCCAGGCGATCTCCCTTCTCGATACCCCTAATACCTTCATGCTCTGGCCCCCATATGAGGCTTACTGCATTGGTGCGGGTCAAGACGGTAGAGATATCTCTGCAATGTAAAACTTCCTTGGAGTAGATGCTGGTGCAATTTAGGACGATCAGTGCGGCCCTGCTGTCGGAGCATATTGATAGCTGAGTGGAACAACGTAGTATCTCGGCGCGCGGGCGAAGAACGTCGTATCTTACCGGGCGGTTGAAAAACGTCCTATCTCACCGGATGGTTGAAGAATGTCCTATCTCACCGTGTGGGCGAAGAGCTTCATATCTCGGCGCTTTTAGGGCCAGTATCTGTCCAGTATACGGTGAGATACGACGTTCTTCGTCCGCGTAGTGAGATAGAACATTCTTATCAGATACGACGTTGTTCCGCTTAGCCGTCGATATGGTGATGGGACATCTCCTAGTGTCCCTGGTAAAATGCACGGCAGCACACACCTCTATGGCTCTTATTAATACTTTAGCTCCGTCTCGTTTTTGAAGCCGTCGGTGCACCATATCACGCCCAATTGAGTGTAGAATCTTGTCACATCCCGATGCTTCGATATCAGGGGGGTAGGAGCTGACCAAGTTCTTAGTCAAGCCCGCTCTCTAAGCCCATGGCATCTCTAATACGCCACCAAGTCTTGCTCGCTTCACCCTTAATGAAGACGTGCCAGGGTGGTATTCCTAGTATTAACTCTTGCAATGCCGACTCGTTAAATATCCGAAAAGATAAACTAGTGAACTTTAAATTGCCGAAGATAATTTTTCCGAAAATGAAAATACCAACAACACTGTTATTAATCGGAAAATACATCAAATAACCAAAATATTGATACATCATAATTTTTGGAAATTTTAACCTTCGGATTTTCACTCGTTCTGTAAAACTGTTTTTTGGTTATTTTACATTTTGGTTTTTTAGTGTTTCTGCAAAAATTACATTCTGCAATTGTAACTTTTCGGCAATCTTAGCTATCGGTATAATATATTCGGCATTTTTAGCTTTTGGCAAAAATATTTTCTAAAAACCTATCCCCACCCAACACTTTAAGTGCTGTACGACCCATATTGGGTCGTAAAAATTTTGAAACAAACCGTTTCCCTGTAGTTATGTACAACCCAAAGGGGGATGTATTTTGTCTTTAATGAAATTGTATAATTTTGGTTCAAAAGTATAAATTATTTCATATTAAAAAAATTTAAGTTGATGGTTTCAAAAAGCTAAATAAATTGGCATATATGTAAGAAAATGCCTATATATCTTGTTAGCACTTAAAGTGTTAAACTGATAATTTCAATTTTATATTTGTTGATAAAAAGTCATTAAACGATGGTAAAAGCCGAATAAGCTAGTTGATAGTATACTATTTGTATGAATGATTCTAATGAAAGCCACTTAATATCAAATTTGTAAAAACGAATCTGAATGGTCAATCTGTCTATTCTGATGACTCTCCAATAACACTTTTCGGTACGGGTACCAGAGTACATGAAGTACCGTATGTGACGTTTTTCGCTCAAACGAAGCCAGAACTAAAAGTCACATGAGCTAAATAATCTACTTACGTACTAGTCTCGAACTGTATTTTATACCACGAATCCTGAAAAATCATATCAAAGTTATGATGTTGAGAGTGTGGTATACAACTTTTTAATGTTCTTCATTCTCAGTCCCGGGTAGAATAATAAAAAGTTTTAGAGAATTCACCAATGAACAGCGTTGACCATTAGATTTATTTTTACAAAATTTCTACTTTGGTGCTATCTACTAATTTGTTAGACAACCTACAATTGCGACATAATCCGAAAAATGATTAATAAATCTATGAGTAATAAGTAACAAAAATAAGCTAATTGAGGTAAATATTACAATTACTGTGTTTCTAAGTTATTGCTGTGCTCTATATCGTTACTTTTTATTATAAAAAAACAGTTCAAATCTAAAAAATCTTTTTAGCATTATATAAGTAGATAAAAAAAAGAATTCTACAAGTAATTAATATTATGTGTTATATTATTTTTTTGTATATCATTCATAAAAGAATCGATAGTAATGATATCTTATCACGTCTGTTTTAGGCGCACAGAGATTGTGGTGCTCACACCATTAGTTATATAGTTTCATGCAATAAAATTTTTTACTTAAAATGCATTTTTATCTTGCAGAATATATTAAAATACGATACGTACAAGCATCACTCATATTTGTTGGAGTTATATTGTGTTATTCTATGCGATCTATGATGTCAGTGGCTATAGTTGCCATGACAAGTGCTGAAACTAGCAATCCAGATTTTCCGGTACGTACCTCTTAATCAAATAAACCAAAAAGAGCAAAGAAAGTATTGACATAAAATTTTCATTTTTAGATATCAGAAATCGACTTTAAAAGTTTCGTTAAAAACTGTTTCATGGAGGGTGTACAATCTTCCTGCTAGTTAAAACAAATTAAGGTACTTCACTCGGTAGAAATAGCACTTTTAGAATTTTTATTTTTTAAATAATGTTATATTCGTTTGATAATCGAAGAGTTAGTATATGTAACATACTCTTATTAAAACTTGACTTGCTTTCCTTAAACAAATTGATATTGCGCCGTACTCGTAACTTGTATCATAAATTTTCCTACCGTTACTCCCCCTGAAATTTCTTAACGAACTAAATAAGCTTTATTTCGTTAAGATCGAATAAAAAACAGAAAAACGTAAGAAGATTTTGAAGTTTTTGTCTGTAATTGTAACAATATCATGGTAACTATTCCCTGAATATATCTGACAAAAATTTTTTTATGTTCCTTGTATTATATATTTGTTACATATACTAATTCTTCGATTATCAAATTAACAAAACATTATTTAAAAAATAAAAATTCTAAAAGTGCTGTTTCGACCGAGTGAACTACCTTAAGTCCCACGCTCAGAATCTAATTTAAAATATGTTCTATTTAAAAAAAAGTCTGTCCTATTGACTGTCCCTTTACAAGTATTTATGATACAAAAACAAGCAAAAAAGATTGTAAAAGTAAACTGGAAAAGCTTAAATTTAAATCTTTTTTCGTTAAAAAATATTAATTTTTCAGAAAACTACAAGCAATTATAAACACTGTAATAAACTGGTTAGAAATACAATACATTCAATCGTTTAAAACGAAGGCAAGTTCTCAGCCATACCTATTCTTACGATATTTAGAAATTCATGCGATTTCTTGAAAAATTAATTTTTTTAACGAAGCAAAGCTTAAATTTGAACTTTTCCTGATTACTTTTATAATTCTTTTTTTCTCGTTTTCGAATCATAAATACTTGCAAAGAGACAATCAATAGAAGAGAAGTCATATTTTAACGAAATAGAGCATAATTTGAGATTTAATTGCCGTATCTCAAGAAAAACGGCCCATTTGATGGAATTGTGAGTATTTGACTTAATTTTTTTGTAAATACCACAAATCGTATTTAAAAGCCCCATTAAAATGAATTTCGTGGAGGATGTGCACTCTCCTTATTAGTACAAGTTAATTGCAGAAACCGCTTATATTAACTTTTCCTATCATCGTGCGCAAAGTTCAATTTTGCACACTCATTTGCAATCGCAAAGTGCCACATTCCGGCATGTTAATGGAACGTGCGAGAAGGTGGTAGTTTATGACGCAAATGCGCATGAAAAATTGGATTGATAACAACTTAATAGAAAAATAGTACATACCTACGATACTCGTGTGCTGCGTAGGCATATAGCATAGTTTGTCACCCGAATCACCTACTTTGCGCACTCGTATCGTAATGTACTATTTAATGATTACTGATGCAAAGAATATAAATCTGTTACAGGAGCTTGATTGGGACATGAAGAAACAATCTTATATTCAAAGCGCCGTACTATGGGGTTGCCTACTAACACAGTCACCTATGTCTTTCCTCGTGCATTCTAGAGGCTTTCGCAGGTTCTTTGTCGGATCCCTTTTTAGCTGCAGTGTATTAACCATTATAACGCCTCCGTTAGCTATCTACTTTGGTTGGATAGCTGTATTGTGCACCAAAGTGATAATAGGAATTTGTCTGGGCTGCATTATGCCTTGCATGGTGAATTTCATTGCCAACTGGTCACCAATAGTAGAGAGAGCCTCGTTTGGTCAGTCTTTACTTCTCGTATTTTACAGAGCATCTTAATAAAATTTTACGTAGTTAAATTCAAAGAAGAAAAAAAAAGAAAAAAAAGTTGTAATAACTTTTTGCAGGATCTTTTATACTTAACGCTCCTCAAATTGCAACGGTGATAGCATCATCAGTTACAGGAGTATTGGCGGCTTCCAGATTTGGCTGGCCTAGCATTTTTTACACATATGGTGCTATAGGTATAGTATGGTCAGTTGTCCTTTACTTGTACAGCGCTGATTCCCCATCTACTCATCCCACAATTTCTAATGCGGAAAAAGAATTTATTGAAGAAAACTCTAATGATTCCAATAAGGATCAAACGACCGAGGTAAAATAATAAAGCCAGTTTGTGCAAACAGTAATTGAAACAAAATTATTCATGTAATAACGTATTCTAATAATCTTTACAGACATTGAAGTTTCCCTGGAAAAGCGTACTAACGTCATTGCCATTTTGGACGGTAGTGTTTGCCAATTGTTGTATTTTCTGGGGTTACAATATGCTTCTAACTGAGATGCCAACATTTATGAAATCAATATTAGAAACTGATATCGAGAAGGTACACTTCAAATCTATAATAGTATAAGTACTATTTATAAAATACGTAAGGTCCAAGTACTGAATTTATGATGATAGCTTTGATTTTTATTTATGAGCAATCTCATGCATACGAATATTGATCACAGATGTATATAATTATAAAATGGAACAGAAACAAAATTATCATTTTTTGCATCACTTAAATCTGTAGTGCTTAAATAGTTTGAATTCCATTTTTATAATTGTAGGCTTATAAAGGTCGACGTTACGAGCATAAAGCCAAATTTTCGAAGAACTGCATCGTTTATACGGTTACCAATTATTGGGATGTTTATTTTATCCTTCCAATCTTACGAATACGTATCTCAATATTACGTCTAAATACAAGATCCTAAATATTTTTATAATTTAAGTAATCAATGATGGTTTTTCCTATATTAATTGTATATTGGAAGACACAAGCTTGCCGTGATCATACAAAATCGGCAAACCTATTTCGTACATCGGTATAGTTTTATTGAAGGCATTAGAGCATGCAACTTCGAATGACATTGATGTACGCCATTAGGCATTGCCATTGCCTTAATACAAAGACAGTCATGCTTTTGCAGAACGGCGCAATATCAGCCCTGCCATACCTCGTCAAATGGCTATTGGGATTCCCGTTCAGCTGGCTGTCCGACTTCGCTTTACGAAGAGGTGTGCCCGTGACGGTGGTCCGTAAAGTCGTCAACACCGTGGGTATGTGGGGCCCGGCTTCGGCGCTACTGACGCTGTGTCTCCTGAGAACCCACGATCGCACAACGCTGGTAGCTTTGCTGGTGCTGTCGGAGGGCTTGACCGCCGCTTCCATTTGCGGTCAGAGTATTAACGAGATCGATCTGGCGCCCAATTTCTCAACGCAATTGGCGTCGATTAGCAGTTCTATTGCCATGCTATTCGCATCGCTGGCGCCGGTTACGTGTAGCCACATCGTCACTGATCTGGTGAGATAATTCCAAGATGTTTGTATAAATTGAGAGAGATGTGGTTGGTTGGTTAGTAATTAAGGATATGCGAATGTTTTATGGATTCATGGTACTTATTTATTTATGGACATAACCCAATGTAACATCATAAATTTTGATAAATTATGTTGTACTTACTACAATGAGGGTTAATAATATTTTAAAACAACCATATTTCCGCTTAAACAAAATTTGGATAAACTTCATCTAAAGTTTTCGTTTGTCACAACTTTTCGAATTTATATAATTATTTTCAGAAAAACGAGAATCAGTGGTACATAATCTTTTGGATATCGGCTACTGTGTATTTCTTGGGAAATCTTGCGTTCCTTATCTTCGGAAAAGCGACTGTGCAGCCTTGGAATGGACGTGAAACTTCATCACCAGGACATACCACAACCAACGATTCGAAATAATTTTTTCGCAAGATAATCATTGTGTGTTTGAAAAAATGCTATTGTTATCAAGTATTGTACTGTAATTTAAATTTTTCGCTAAAATAAAACTCAAACATTTAACAATACCCTCTATGCGACTTTTAAAACAAAGTGTTGTATAGCGCGATGCGCCTTCCCGGTAGCAACCACTGCGCGCCCAGTATACCTACACGATGACGCTCGTCTCGAGCTTCTCGGCTCCGCAATTATCGGGCCGAAAGTGCGCGCGCACGGCGCAGTGCAGAGCTCGTCGGCCAGCCGGGAATTAATTAAGCCCCAGGTATATACGAGGGGGCGGAGGAGGTGGAGGCGCAGTACTAGTAGCCGCCGACGACGACAGCCTGGAAGAGACTCGTGACGGAGGAGCGTAATTAGGGGGGAGACCCATAATTGCGCTCGCGCGGAGTCAGCTAGACTGCGGGCGCGCGTGTCGCGTGTGCGAGGTCTGATGCACTCGGACTTTAGGGACAGGCGATTATCGATTGTTCGTGTTTGGTCAGTTCGCAGGGGTATGGGACTGCTGGTAAGGATTTCCTTTTTTTTTTATCGAGGTTTCTCTTGGGATTTTAATGGAGATGTTCGATGGATTTTTACTGAAAGTAATCGTTAGAAGAATAAGTTTTTAGACAATTGAATTTTGAGGGATAATGATTCCAGTGAAGAATGGAAATTTCATGCAGCATGAGTTCATTATTTTTTTGTAAATCATATATTGACTCATGTTTTTGATATCGAATTTGAATTACTTTATATCAATATATGTATCCCACTGAATCCAAGTATATAATGTAAACGTCAGTAATAGTTGTTTGCGAAAATTGAATATATAGTAAAAGATATTTTCTTAAGAAATTATCGATAATCTGCAGAATATCTCGTAATATATGCGATAAATTTTTGATTTCAGATAAAAAAATTGAGAAAAGTTTGATTTGTGATTATAATTGTTTGCTTATATTTGAATCTTTAGTTGATTTACATGAAGTATTGATTTACATAAGTATTTGATTGATATATTGATTAATACATGATACGTGATGAGAGCAAAAAGTATTATTTTTTTTAGATTGATTTTATTTAATTTTAACAAATATTTTACAAATATATATATGAAAAAAAAATAAATAAATTTCTTTCTCCCACTGCCAAATAGGGTCGCCAATTGTTTTTGTATATTTCTGGAAATCCAGAGATCCAAACAATTAATTATGTCTATGTGGATTATGCCGAAAAATCATCAATGCAACCTCTCAGCTCTCTAAATGTTAAATAGTGGAAAATTCGCTATCTAAGAGTTAAAACTCGTGCATTGCTGAAATAGTGACTATGCACTCCGAAATAGTGGACAGTCACTGCTCTAATAGTGTACATTAACTTTTTTCAAATAGTTAAATATAGTGACTATGCACTCCGAAATAGTGGACAGTCACTGCTCTAATAGTGTACATTAACTTTTTTCAAATAGTTAAATTTAGTTAAAATAGTAGATGCCCACTATTTTAGAGTGCATACTCGCTATTTCAGCAGTGCACGAGTTTTAATTCTTAGTGCATTCTCCACTATTACATTTAGAGAGTAATCTTAAGAATGTTTAACGTTCACAGAACCTGAGATAAATTTATTTTATTGCAAAAACGAATAAATAACGCACATTTTTGTTAACAGATCTTATTTGTTTTATGGCACTTTAACTATACAGATACATCAATTAGCATTTTTAAATGTATCGCACTTTAATATGAATTATTAATAAAATTGTATCTGTTTATAAACTTCTGTATGTACTATAAGAATAGAGGATTCACATTTATAAAATTTTGAAAAATGAATATTAAATAAAAAAAACGTACCGAGGATTAATCATAAATATCACTGATTTTTATATGGTTGGAAATCACGAATTTATAGCTCTTATCGTGATACTCCGAAATCGGTAATAAAATTTTAATCCTAAAGACGATCAATTAATTAAAATGAAAGCAAAAACATGAAGTATCATTAATCGTAAGCGAATTGTCGAAGATGGAGAGTAAACCAAATCCTACAAGTATGTTACATAACACTTTGGAACACAATGAGCTCTAACATTAACATGGGAACGTTTCGTAAAATATAAGATTTAATATTTAAACTTTTCATATTATATAATAATATAAATTTACTTTCATATATGTTGAATTAAGTTATTCACACGTGTTTTAGAATTTTTTGGAACGCGGCATGTGCAGGTGCTTTTATGGTTTATGGGCAACACAATAGCTTTTGTAATGCTGCCATGTATGTCAGTGGCAATAGTTGCTATGACAGATCATGAATCCATTAAATCAGTTGCTTCAGTAAGTGTGAAATAACAAATTGTGCCAATTATTATAAATACAATATCATGAATATTTTTACCTTCATTAATTAATAGTTTTATTAATAAAAGAAAAATCTGATTTGATTATAGATTATAGAGAAGATAGTATATCATTATAAGATTAAAGTTGTTTAAATATAAATGAATAACAGAACTGTTAAACAGAATGTATTATATTTTTATTTTTCACTAAAATATGGTATTTGGAAGTATTTAAATATTACAGACATTCCAGTGGGACTCGGCAACGCAGTCCCTCATTTTAAGTTCCTCACTATGGGGCGCTTTGGTTGCTTAATTACCCATAAGTTTTTTGATCCTAAATGGAGGTTCGCATAAACTCTTTTGTTACGGTATTCTCTTATGTGGTATCGGCAGCGTTCTAACATCAATATTAGCAGTCAAGTTTAACTGGATCGCCGTATTAATCTGCAGGATATTGATGGGTATAGGCCAGGGTTGTCTTGCGCCTTGTCTCACAATGTTATTAGCGCAATGGGTACCATCCATGGAAAGAGCGTCTTTAGGTGGGTTTAACATATTTTCGTATCTTCTTTATCAATAAAAGTGAGCATGTAATCAAAATTTTTTTCATACTTTACAGGTTCTTTTGTATTAAACTCACCATAAATAGGGAACGTTATGTCCCTGGCACTTTCCGGAATACGTGCCAATACGAATTTGGGTTCTACCAGTATTTTTTATATCTGTGGTTCAGCAGGAATTCTGTGGTCTATCGCATTTTACTGGCTGGAAGCAGATTCACCAAGCACGCATAAGAGTATTACTCCTAAAGAAAGAGAATATATTGAAAGCAGCATTGGTTATTCGAATGATAATGTCATGGATAAAGTAATGTATCGTTGATTTCTGTTTATGTTTTAGTATAATAATGTTGTTTTACTTGCTGTTTTGTTTTATATCAAGAATATACCTACCATTTAATTTTTATAATGTTTCAGAATACTAAGATTCCTTGGTGGTCAATAGTGACGTCTTTACCCATTTGGGCTGTATTATGTGGCGAAGTGTGCTCACATTTGGAGTTACTACATGTTGCTTTCAGAGATGCCAACATTCATGAAATCTGTGTTCAAATTTGACATCGCTCAGGTTTGTAATATTTTAGTTCAAGCGGAAACAAATAAGAAGTTTATTGATTTAAACTGAATATTTAATAGAGTGGCACGATTTCATCTATACCTTACATTGCGAAATGGTTATTTGCTTATCCAATCGGCTGGGCATCTGATTTCGCTTTCCGGAAAGGTGCTTCCATAACCGTAGTTCGTAAAATAAGCAACAGTATTGAAATGTGGGGTCCAACTCTAGCATTACTGATTCTATGTCTTCTGAGAACTGCAAATCAAGTAATATCAGTTACTCTTTTGATACTGGCAGTGGGGTGGGCAGTGGGGTGGGGATAGGTTTTTAGAAAATATTTTTGTCGAAAGCTAAAAAATGCCGGAAGGTTATAAACAAAGAATAAATATCCGAAAAGACAAACTAGTGAACTTTAAATTGCCGAAGATAATTTTGCCGAAAATGAGAATGCCGAATTTA
>UXGD01007538.1:0-10775 GCA_900474315.1 Torymus auratus | reverse complement strand
TTTTAAAGAGTTTTAAACCGTTTTGAACATTTATGAACAGTTTTAAACAGTTTTGAACAGTTTTAAATGGGTTTAAATAGTGATTGATTTAAAACAGTTTTGAACAATTTAAATTTTTAATTATTAGTATTAGGTAAAAAAAAAGTTCAAAACTGTTTAAAACTATTCAAAATTGTTCAAACCCGTTTAAAACTATTTAACTCTGTTCAAAACTGTTCTGAACTTCCGAAAATTCACACTTTTGAACAGTTTCAAACAGTTTTAAACAGATTTGAACGGTTAAAAATAGCTCTAAACAGTTTTAAATAGTTTTGAACAAATAATATTTCCACTAGGGAATAGCTTGAGTCTCGGAAAAAAGCTCATTCACAAAAACCTCGAGACACGGGTCTCATTATTTGTCAAAAATAAGTACCCCATACAGTTTTAGCCAAATCCAGGATACCCGCACCACTGATCATAAAGAATTGGAAAAATTGGAAGAATGGGAAGAAGTGAAACTGTATTTAATTCAGAGCTCGAGTAGAACTTTCATCTTTGCGGAATGTATCGTTTTTACGATTCGACTCTGGAAATAGTTCTGGTTCTGTTGGAGGGAGTCTGTAATTTGTGCAACTTTGAAGAAGGTTAGCGATTCATAAAATTCAAAATATTTTTTTTCCGACGCAAATATTAGCAAACATCCAAATATTTTAACGAAGTTTTCGTTAAATATTATTTCTCTAAAAACTTTTCCATGTTTCCAGATTATAATTTACTCAGATAGAAGTACTTGAAATTTTGAACGAAGATTTTTGACATTTTTAAAACTACAATAAGTGGTATTCTTTCAGTTCTTACTCTTACAGTCATCACTAAAATTAC
Organism: Torymus auratus; assembly: GCA_900474315.1. Taxonomy (NCBI): domain Eukaryota; kingdom Metazoa; phylum Arthropoda; class Insecta; order Hymenoptera; family Torymidae; genus Torymus; species Torymus auratus. Next base: position 9,911 of record UXGD01007538.1, on the reverse strand, counting down.
TCTGACCAATATTCTAACTAAAATTATGAAACTCTAAGTCGATATTTCAGAATAATTATATGTTATGAACGTTCAAAATTTTAAAATGCACGAAATAGACCTTTTTATATACATGTACATAATATACAAAATATTTATTGTAATTAAAAAATAACGTTCAACACGTGTTTAAATCTTTGCGCTGGCTATTTCTCCAATAGGTATATACGTTATCAAAAGTCGGTAATAAACTAATCGGATTTATCTGGTGTGTTAATTGCGTATATCATGATTTGCAAATGGGCTCCTTTAATCTCATTACTTTGTTATATTTTAATAATACAACTGTCCTCATTATCTAAAATAATTTAAAATAGACAATATATATAAGTTTTGAATAACTCTTACAAGTTTTAAGCATTCTTATTACATGCACTTCAAAGGGTTAATCCGCTGCTTATCGTTGCAGTAGATTTGTACGCGATGCGTCAGACCAAACCTATTATAGGCACTAATATAAGTCATAATAAGTGAATGACTAAACAAAATCGTTATTTCGGAAAATCTATCGAAAATTTTTATTATTTAAATAAATGTAGTTGAATAACAGCTTCATAAAATGAACTTTTTCAAATAAAAGGTAAATAATATGTTGTATATTTTTATTGTAACACCTAAATATCATATTTATAGGTACAATGGTTTTAATGGAGTTTGATTTTTTTTATTTTATTTTATATTTATTTTTTTTTTTTTTTTTTACCTACAATTACAGAAAATTATACAAGTATAACAAAATGTAAAGAATCAGGATTGTTTCAAAATTTATGTAAAAGTTTCTTGAAGTCTTTTTGAAAAGTTTATATAAAAGTTTTCATTGAAAAAACACTTAATATAATGCGTTCGCAAAGCATAAGCTTTTGAAGTGAATTCACCAGACAGCCGTCGATACTTCTGGGTGTCCTGGGCTCCTGGGGTGATGGTTTTAAGTGGGTCCGGTCCACCCACACAGAGGCACACGTACTACTTTTAAAGTGCCCCGCAACCCGCCCGTCGGCCCGGTGGTACCTAATTGTAGTCACATAAGAATCGCAACTTCGTGACACTTGTGACGCAGGCTGTAGGCGCCTGTACGGCTTGTTATATGGGTGGAGCGAGGGCGCGAGTGTGGCAGTCTATAGAGACTGGCGGTTGGCGAACTAGCTATATATAGTGGCTGGGAACTGGGAAGTTCTCTCTGCTCGAGTGCTCGCCTCGCGTTTCGTTTCGTTTGTCAGATCCACCTAAGAACGTACTTATACGCGCTCGAGCGTTTTCCCCCTTTTTCGGATACCTATTGACACGCGACGTTACGACGTATAGCTCAGCAATAGTAGCGCCTATAAGCGGCCAACATGTCCATCAGCACCGCTGGGATCCTGTTCCTGTAGCACTCAAACAACCGTGAGTAGATTCCTATAGGTTGAGCTCTCGCACGAACGTTATATACATCGAGTCCTTTTTTCTGCGAAGTGGATAAGTATATAGAGAAAAGTCAGAATGTCAGAAAGACCGAAGGAGGAGTCAGTAGATTGGAACATTTTCACGCATACACGCATACCTACGCACCGAGCGCACACGCGCATGAGCACTGAGCAGTCGGCCAGTCGAGCTTGCATACGTGGGTAAATCACGTTTGCGCGCTCGGTTGACGGTTCTCTACCTATCGCTCTCGCTCAGTGAGTCGGCTCAGTTCACAGTTGTGAATGTCTATTATATATATAATATACATATATATAGTATGAGTGAGTCGAGCACTGCTGCACTGACGCACTGTGCAGTGTACGCGTGAGAGTGTGTGTAAAGTCGTATATAGTGTGTATACCTATACGAGACTACGAGAGTTCTGATTTCTGATATATTTAAAGTTCCAAGTTGTCATAATAAAATTCTTTGGTTGTTAAAGAAATGAGAATTTGAAACTTCGGAGTCACGAAGACTGCGGTAAAGACCTTCAAGGGGTTTTGGTGGGAAAATTTTGGTTGAAAATTTTAAATTAGTAAATTCGAGCTTGTAAAGTTTATTTATAGAGATTACTTGGTTTAGGCCTACATTCCTCTGTTATAAATTTATTTTGTGGTTGTGAATACTTGCTTATCAGAATGAGCTAGAAGATTTTTTGAAGCAAGACCAAAATATTCAATCAAATATTATGCATGATTGTTTGCAAATCAATTGATTCATTATCGACCTCTCCCACTTAGAATACTACAGTATTATAAATACATTTTGGAAGTTTAGGTATCAGCTCAGTTTTTAATATTCGTATAATATACTTTCTCACCACAGCAAAGTTTGCATTCATATCATGTACAAAATGTGATAATTACCTGATTTTTTTAATCTCTTAAGATATCTCAGAATGACTTTTTGATAAATGTTGATGATTGATAAGTGTCGAATGAAAGTTTTGCTTGTTGCAAAATTTTTAGGTTATAGTGATCTTGTCTATTTAAGTTATTCTGCAAACTTCTGTTTGTAATACGAATGTTTAAGATATTATGAATATTTTGCTAAGAGGCTAGATGAAAAGCTGTGATAAACTCATAAACTGAGTAAAAAGAAAAGTAGTCAAAATGTATCTGATAAAAAAATAGGCAAGTTTTTTAGAGGACTAGATATCAAACTTATCTATTAGTTAAGCTTTGATAATACCTCTCAATGACTAGATGCTAATATGCATATTTGTGAAGTTAATTGTAAAATACACAAAAATATTCTATTTTAGTGTATGAATTGATACATTACTTGAATACCCCACTTTATATTTTTTAAAAAATACTTAAATCTATTAGATTTGCAGACAATGCTAGATTTTATTTAGGTTATAAGAGATTATGGGTAAATTATCTGTACCTTTATTTTATACAACATAAATCTTATGCAATATTTGTCATGTTTTCACTCATTCAAATTCAAGATCGAAATATCAAACAAAATAAAAATTTCTGTTTTACAGAGTAAAACATGAATCCACAATATGTGCAACAACAACATCCACTTTATGGACCTCCTCAAGCCAATGCACAGTATGGAGGCGAACTTAATGCAAACCTCTCTCAAAAGGGAACACAAGATACACAGTCATTCCCTCCACAAATACAAAAGCCACCACGAGGTCCACCACCAGCAAGTACTGTTCCACCTACTTCAAGGTCACCTTATTATATGAATGATATTCAAAGACAACCAGCTGATACTCAACATGGACCCCCTTTGCAACAATCTAATCAAAATAGTTTAGTTGATCAAATATCTAATATGACTTTATCTGGCCATCAAAGACCAGCTTCTGCTCAAGGCTTGCCCCCGCAACCAGATAAAAATATACAGACTATACCTTTTTCATCTGCAGTAAATGGAATTAGCAACCAGAATCAATATCCTTCTCAAGGTAATATATTAATTAAACAAATTATTAATTGAAGATTTTTATGTATCTTAATTTTTTCAAATTTAATTGCTACAATGATTTTTCAGGCGAGTCAGGCACAAATAATATAGCACCAGAAAGACCAGGTCAACCACCTCAACAACCATTGTCTCACCCACAGCAGGCACCTCCTATGTCACAATCGCCGAGTCTTCCTCCCTATGGGACCAGTGGTGGATCTACATTACCTGGACAGCAGCAACAGTATCCTGGACAGATGCCTTCATATGGTACGCTTTCAGGACCAAATATTCCTAGAAGTACGCCACAGCCTTCTGCATCAGCTGATCATCATAATCAAATTTCGAGTCAAAGCAGATATAGTAATCCACTGACAAATGCAGCTGATTTTATTGAACCACCTCTTTCAGGAAAGCCATCAGGTCCCACAAATTCTTCAAACACAATAGCTCAGCAGTCATTTGGAGGCCCTCCTCTACCAGGTCAGCCACAAGCACAAGGTCAACCACCAGTGAATCATCAACCTTTAGGACAACCACCAATAGGCAATCAACAAACTATGTCTGGTCCTCCTTTAGCTGGGCCATATTCTGCAACCCCTTCTATGTCAAATCGTCAAAATTTATCAGGGCCACCATTATCTGGGCCAATTCAGGGTCCACCAGCCATGAGTCAACAAGGATTATCAAGACCTCCCCTCCCTGGACAAACGGGCAATTTGTCAGGACCACCACTGCCAGGTCAACAGAATCTAGCAAGTCCTTATAGTCAACAAAATATATCTGGACCTCCTTCCTTACCAGGACAACAAAACCTTCATTCTCAATACCCTTATAACAACCAGATGACAGAACAACGGCGGTTTTCACCAAGTCCATCTATACCTGGACAACAAAATATTTCTAATTCATATGGTCATTTAAATCATCAGCATCCTGAAACAAATTATCCTCTAGGATACCAACAACAAAATTATATTCAGCCTGGACAAACTGTAAGTAGAAAGGTGATTTTCTTTGTATTAAAATTTATCAAATATAGTTATTACTCAGAATGATCTCTATTACTAAAATTTAGTATAGACTTTAATCATTTCATGATCAAATAATAGGATATAAAAAGAAACTACAATTTTTTTCATAATGATAAATTCATAAAGTAATAATTATAGCCTTTATCATTTAATATTTACAGAATATGTATGCTAATCAAACAAGTCCTTATCAAACTGGTATGGCAAGTCCTACAGGTGGATATCAATCTAATTCTCAATCTCAACAGCAAGCTAGAAGACTTGATCCGGATCAAATGCCTAGTCCTGTAAGTAATTAAAAGGTCTAGAATAGTAATGGGTAAATTATGTAACTAATATTATTTTGATTACAGATACAAGTTATTCAAGATGATCAGAGAGCAAAAGGTGGTGTATTTACAACAAACCAAAAAGGTTTAGTTCCACCACTTGTTACAACAAAATTTACTGTAGATGATCAAGGAAATGCATCGCCAAGATTCATTCGATCCTCAATGTATAATGTTCCAACTACTGCAGATATTGTTAAACAAGTTAGTAATTTAAGCTGTTGTTTTTTAAAAGGGAGTGTTGCACGGTTCTTTACTATACTAACACTATTTTTTCAACGGAGCATGTTAAAATATTTTTAATATAAAAAAAGAATAGTAAATTACGTTTTGAACAAATGCAGTTGCCCTGCGTAATGCAGTAATGCATCGTTTTACAAAGTTTTCAAATAGAACGAAGTTAACGAAATTTCATTAATTTTCGTTTCAGGAATAAACAAAGGTGTCATCGTTCTTTTGCCATGAAACTTTATAAAACGATGAATTACCTATTACTAAATCAGGCAGGACAACTGAATTTGTTCAGACGTAAATCGCTATTCTTTTTTTTTATATTAATTATTTTGACGTGTTCCGCCAATAAATGGTAAATTAGAACTATATAACAGAGAAATATCTTCAAAATGAAAAATAATATTTTCTCTTAAAAATTTTAAGACACAAATTCCATTTTCGCTAATACTGAGTCCAATGGCTCAAGTAGAAGAAGGAGAATATGAACCACCTATTGTAGACATGGGAGAACTTGGACCAGTACGTTGTAATCGCTGTAAAGCATACATGAGTCCTTTCATGCAATTTATTGATGCTGGTAGAAGGTTCCAGTGTATGTTTTGTAAAGCTACAACAGAAGGTAGATTGAAATGTTTTATATTTAATAGTTTTAAAAATCTTTTTTATTAAAAATATTTTGTTATTTCTTTGACAGTTCCAACAGAATATTTCCAACACTTAGATCATACTGGTCAAAGAATGGACCGTTACGAACGTCCTGAATTAATACTTGGAACTTATGAATTTATTACAACAAAAGATTATTGTAGAGTATGTTAGAAATCATTTCATATCTTTCGTGTATAAACATAAAAGATATCTTTTTTCAAATTTTAGTGGTCAAAACTTTTCCTATTAAACTAAACTTCATAAATTTTTTTCAGAACAATACGTTTCCGAAACCTCCTGCGATTATATTCGTCATCGACGTTTCTTATAATAATGTGAAATCTGGTTTAGTAAATTTACTATGCGCTCAAATGAAAAAGATTATTCGTAATTTACCGGTTGACTTGGGACATAGTAAATCTAATATGAGAGTTGGCTTTATTACATACAGTAACACTGTCCATTTTTACAATATCAAAGCTAGTCTTGCACAACCTCAAATGATGATTGTTGGAGATGTTCAAGATGTATTTATGCCATTACTTGATGGCTTCCTTTGTGATCCAGAAGAAAGTGAAGCATTAATAGATAGTTTGATGATTCAAATCCCGACCATGTTTGGAGAAACACGAGAAACGGAAACTATTCTTGCACCTGCTATCCAAGCTGGTTTAGAAGCTTTAAAAGTAAGTAATTTGGCATTATTTTTTATTATATAGAGAACTTAAAAGTTTAAATCACATGATTAAATTTTAAAGTTTAATGATCACTATATTACAATATTATTTTCAGGCATCTGATTGTACAGGCAAACTTATGGTATTTCATTCATCTTTACCTATTGCCGAAGCTCCAGGAAAATTGAAAAATCGAGATGATCGTAAACTCCTTGGAACGGAGAAAGAAAAAACCGTTTTAGGTAAATTTTTTTATATTAAATGGAAATGCCCCACGTTATCAAAAATATCAATTTTATTGACTTTCTATTTTATTCTTTTAGCTCCACAAACTAACTTCTACAATAACCTTGGTCAAGATTGCGTAGGATCTGGTTGTAGCGTTGATCTATTCGTCTTCAATAATTCATATATTGACATTGCAACTATAGGTCAAGTTTGCAGACTCACAGGTGGCGAATTATACAAATATACGTATTTCCAGGTGATTCATGTTTTCATATTGAATAAATTTGTTTGAATTTGTTTGAATATTTGTTACCAATGCATTCATAAACAATAACTGAATATTTGAGAAATATTAAAATGCTAATAATGCTCTTTTAATTTTTAAAGGCTGATATTGATGGAGAGAGACTGATAAGAGATGTCATAAACAATATAAGTCGACCAATTGCATTTGATGCAGTCATGCGTGTTCGAACTTCTACTGGTGTTAGACCAACAGATTTCTTTGGACACTTTTACATGTCCAATACAACTGATATAGAGTTAGCAAGCATAGATTGTGATAAGGTATGCACTGCATTTTCATCTATTACATTTATTGAATTTCATTTTAATACTTTGAATTGAATACTTTGATATTTATTATAATTTATAACAACACAGGCAATTGCCATTGAAATCAAACATGATGATAAATTAGCGGAAGATGAAGGGGTTTATATTCAAGCTGCGTTACTTTATACGTCGTGCAGTGGCGTACGAAGATTAAAAGTGATCAATTTAAGCCTAAAGACTTCATCACAAATGGCAGAACTTTACAGAGCATGTGACTTAGATGCTATAATTAATTTCTTTTCAAAACAAAGTTAGTATACAATCTTAAAATACTATATACTTAAGCGTTAATTGTATAAATCTCTTTAATAATAGCGTTTCTAAGAATTAGAAGTACAGTGATGTATGCCTCAAACGATTTAATTTTTAACATTAAAACATTAAATTAAGTTATGAATTAAATTTTATTTTATTTTATATACAATTTTATAATTAAAAATTTTTAAGGTGTATTTAAATTAATCGACTCAACTCCGAAAGCGGTAAAAGATAATTTAAATTCGAGATGTGCGGCTATTTTAGCGGCATACAGAAAACATTGCGCATCTCCATCAAGTGCTGGTCAATTAATTCTTCCCGAATGTATGAAATTATTACCACTATATATTAATGGACTACTGAAGAGTGATGCCATCAGTGGAGGTAAATAAATAGTTATTTTCGATACAAGTGTGCAAAGTGGACCATTCTCGCACGGGTGTAGTTTGTCAAAAACACCCGTGCAATGATGACCCTCTTCGCACACGTATATCGAACTCTATTTTTTTTAACGGAGTGAGCGAAACTGGCCTTTTCGTGCTTGTTTTGCGTGCGCGAAGTAACTGTTTCACGCACACAAAACAAGCACGAAAAGGCCAGTTTCGCACACTCCGTTAAAAAAAATAAATAAAGCCCATACTTTTTTAATTTTCTAATAATAATGAGCTCATTTATTAACTAACCCTGGTTAAAATGCTCTGTAGGGTTCAGAAAGGTCCGCTTCCAAAATCCTGAATGGTTCGGAAAAAAACCTTCAAAACTTTTTCTGTACTTTTATTTTCTCATCCGAACCTTCCCGGATTTTAGTACTGGACCATTCCGAACCTTTACAGCGTTTTAACCAGGGAAGTTATTGAAGTTTCTTGCTTCGTAAAACCCGAAACTGTTAATTATTATTTTTATTTCATCTCATTCTTTTTTATCATAACTTATAATTCATTCATTTTATCTTCTAGGAGGGGGCATTACAATTGATCAAAAATCTTATGTAATGATGATGGTTGCAACAATGCCAATTAGCGAATCTCTTGCAATTGTATATCCAAGATTACTTCCTTTACATGATATTATTAATCCTCAAGATACAGATATGATACTACCATCTATGATACGTTGCTCAATAGATAAATTTACTGATGAAGGGGCATATTTATTAGGTAAGAGACCAAAAGAAAAATTTAATAAAAGTAAAACTATATGATACAGCTATTACTTAAATTAAATTTTAAACTAAAAACTTAAATTTACAGAAAACGGAATTCACATGTTTATGTGGTTTGGTTTAAATTTAAGCCCACAATGGATTCAATCAGTCTTTGGTGTTCCATCTGTTATGCAAATTGATACAGACAAAACTGTAATTCCAATAATCGATAATCCAATAAATAAGCGAATTAGAGATATTATAAATTATGTGCAAAGTGAACGACGTTATACTATGCGGGTAAGTCAACTAAACGTGTACTTCGTTTGCCTAAAAAATTTTTAATTTTTTAGCTAAAAATTTAATAATGAATAATATAAATTTAACTTCGTTGAATTAATTACAATATTTTAGTAATTTGGTTTATTTAGTTTAGGAAATAAATGAATTGTAGATATAACCACATATATTAATTTTTAGTTAACCCTCACAAGACAACGAGACAAAATGGAAATGGTTATGCGTCAGTTCTTGGTGGAGGATCGCGGTGCAGATAGCAGTCCAGGTTATGTGGACTTTTTGTGTCATATGCACAGAGAAATTCGAACGCTTCTTAGCTAGTGTAAATTGAATTAAGTAATCTCTGAAACTGCAGGGAATAAGAAAAGGCTAATTTCATTTTAGTAGTATGTAATAAAGTTTTTGAATGAGAGTTGTATGATAGTATGCGCAAAAGTGAGAAAATGTGAACATTACAGAGGGTGTGGGAAAAGAAAGGAGTTTATTTGTACAAGAATAATTTTAAAGATAAATTGTATTATTATACTGCGTATTGTGTCAATAGCATTGCTATTATATATTGTCAGTATGCTAAACTAACTGTTAAGGTGTAATAAAGCATTATAAATTTATACACTAAGCCAAAACTGTTAATGAAGAATGAACTATTATTTGAAAGATTTTTATTTCTTTGATTAACTGTATATTTCTTTGATATTAGAACCATGTATATTGATATTAAATTACAATTTTAAAAAAATTATTTTTTTTGTTACGTCATTTGGATTTATTATACTTCCAATCCCATCATATACGTGTATTTAATCTTTTCACTAACTTTTCTTATCAAATATAAATTTGTATTGTTTTCAGTATATTAAATTTCGGTGTTCTGTCCTTTTGGTTGGCACTGGTGTGAACGCTTTATTTGCGTTGTCCAACTGGCTTTCTAGAGCCACGGTGACTCAGCTGTAGCACGTCGGACTCGTAACCTAAAGGTCTCGGGTTCGATTCCCGCTCCCGTGAAAAAGCCGGCACCTCTGAAACACGAATT
>UXGD01007536.1:0-10776 GCA_900474315.1 Torymus auratus | reverse complement strand
TATTATCAAAATATGTTTTCAATATATTTAATTTCAATTTAAAGTTAAGGTGTCCATGACGCCCCGCCTTCCCCTATAATGATGGGTACACTTGTAAGACCAAACAAATGTTTTTTTTTTACGTTTTTTTTTTAAAGACAGGTTTATATATTTTTTAACCAATGTTTTAACCTACAATAAATACATATAGGAAGATATTAAATTAATTTTTATATGGAAAAATCCTATCCTGTCTTTAAAAAATGATGGATTTGTTATGATATCAATTTATTCATGATTTGGTTGGTGGGAGTGATCAGTTTCTAGGTTACAAGAACAAAAGTGGAACGAAGTTTTGCTAAAAAAAATTACGGTGCGCGAAGCGCGCTTAGAGATGGCTAGTAGTGATGAACAGTCGAGTTACTACTAGTACAGCCCATCTGCCAGAGGTCTAAAAAAAGTTGTCTTATGGTAACTATAGGTACTCGTGACTGGATCATCTGAAATAAAAGCTTCGGTGACATTAGTTGGAAAACTATACTTTCACTTGTATTTGAACAAAGAATTAAATAGTACATTGTGCAACAAGGGAGGAAAATTGCCTTTTTCTAGCGAGGATGATGATTGAGCACGAGTGGTTGAAGAGGGCGCCTCCGGCGGCCGAGTGATATACGAGTGCTCAAAATCATCATCCGAGTCTGAAAAAGTCAATTACTCCCTTGTTACACATAATAATTTTTTTAATAAGTGCAGGAATAGGACCTTTTTTTGCATGAAAAGTGAATGGGAGATCCGGCATATCGAGTCGTCATAAAGTACTTTTTCTCCCGCTACTGCGGGAGACCTCGCCAACCGCTCGAAAGTTCGATTTTCGATACACTTTTTACGCAGAAAAAGGGCCTTTTTCATGCATGTGTTAAAAAAACAATATTTTAATTTTCGAAAAAATGTCGGATGTTTGAAAAAAAATAATTGTTGGGCGAAAAAAATTTTTTTTTTAAATTATAACATGTTTTTACAAAAGCTCAAAAAATTACTATAACAAAGCTTCCTCTATAGGAGGAAGCCAAAAATAGTATCTCTTGTATTGACAGTCACTTTAAAAATAGACAGAAAAAGCTCAAATTTAAACCTTGTTTCGTTTAAAAATATCAGTTCCATGGAAAATTATAAGCAACCACAAATAGCGTTTCTTTTTTAACGATTTTATGCGTGGCATTTTTAGCCATATTCTAACGCTATTTTCGATTTATTATAATTTTCTGAGGAAGTAATATTTTTGAGCATAAAAAAAAGCTTAATGCTTTAGGCTTTTCTGTTAACTTGCTAACATAAATATTTAAAAAGTGGCAGTCAATAGGAAAATATAATTTTTTAACAAAATCAAGCATATTTAAAATAAGATATAGCCTATAAATCAAGAAAAAATGGCTATGAACTAGAATTAAGAACACAGCTTCATTTTCAGATAAAACCAGAAGTCCACTGTCAAAGCTCCATCAAAATCCATTTGCCGGAGGGTGGGCGCTCTACTTGTAAGCAAGCTACAAAACGATGTGTTTCGGTAAAATAAAAAACAAGTTTCGCTGTTATTCATTTAAGCATATATGAGTAAGGAAACAATTTCCTATCTACAAAGTTGGAATGAATATGTCACGAATGCCACTATAAAAATGCAGAAATAATATTTTACATATTAACCCAACTCCAATAACAAACCGATGTGTTTCTCAACTCGAGCGAGTGAAAACAAAGCAATGAAAAATTACGAATTTAATTTACCCCGGTATCGAACATTCTTAGAGTTCCAGCACGTGAAAAAGTTTTCGCCAGAAAAAGGAAAGCAGCGAGAAACCTCAAAAATAAAAGGGCAAAAAGAGACAGAGCGCTGCGAGGTTACAGTCGTTGATTATAAGCACACATAATATCAGCGCGACAGCCGCCGCGTACGTGACCAGTTTGCTGCACAACGAAAATACGATTATCGGAGGATAAAACGGAGGGACGGCGCCGTGACGGGAGCTGCCGCGCGAAATTGGATGGCTCGGGCACACGTGCGCGCACGTTTAGGTTGGAAAAGAGAGATGGATTCATGAAATATTCCCGATACTCAATGGACAATGTTTAATGGCCGATCTCGCCGCGGCCCATGAGCTAGCCGCGGTAGCGGTGTAAATGTGCATATATGTGTGCTGGGCCTGTGTGTGTGTATGTATTAGTCGTCAGTGGTCTTTCGCTTTCGGCTATACAGCGGGCGGCCGGCGACGATGTGCTCGCGGTGACAGCTGCAGTTTAATAATCCCGTTTATTTAGGAATGCTAAATAAATTCTTGGCATATTCTGTGCCCCGTAGCGACGAAAATATGGACATTTTCTTCTTTTATTTTTATCGAATTCAAGTGAGCTATTCGAAGTTTGCGTGTATAACAGTCGAGCGATTCAATAAAGGCGTATTAAAAATCGTTAATAAATTTTAAAGATTATTGAAAATTCGCCAAGGATTAATAAAACAGAAAAACCTTCTCGAAATAATTAATTCATGGCATCTGTATATCAGATATATAATTATCCAAAAGTCCAAGTTAGATACCATTTGCAGGCGAGAGTATAGTCCGGAAGAACAATGATTAAAAGCGTACAAATTTTTAAATTAAAAAGAGAATAAATTCAAAGACTGGATGGCAAGTCTGTGAAGGCACAGTCCCCTCAACAGGCGACCTGGTCTATAAAACGATTAATTTCCGCGAAGGCGGATAAAAAATAAAGGAGCTCGATCAGCGAATCGAAGTAGATGGGCGCGCAACTAGAGGGAAGACGAGTACGGCGACAAGGGGGAGGAGGGAAAAGTCGAAGTTCTCGTGCGGCGCTAAAAGTTCGTTCACCCGCGAGAGAGAGAGAGACTTACTCCTTGGCGACTTTAAAAGGGGGGTACTAGAGTGTGCAGCAGTAGTGGGCATCTCTTCCTCCCACCCACAAGCGGATGAAACAAATAAAGCATCGCATAAAGCTCTTGGCCCCCCCTCTTGCGTGTAATTTATGCCTTGGGCACGAGCGAAGGGCCCCTTTTTCTTCGTCGCTTGACTGCGCGCTCGTTGCCGCGTCAACCCTCCTTCTTCGCGCAGCCTGCCGCACCGAGATTATTAGAGAACCGCGCGTCGCGAAGGCAAGCACGCTTCATCGGCGATCGTGCAGCACGTATATATACTACACACACGAAGAAGGAGAGGGTTGGAAACCGCAACGCAGCCCACACCACCTCCCGATCGCGTCCAATCTTCTCGAGACGTTCGTTAGTTAACGAGCTTGCTTCCTCCCTCTCCCCCTGCCCCTCTTTCAGTAGTGCAGAGGCCCTATATACCACTCGGCCGCGCGCCAGCAGCTCGATATTTCGGGGTGCGGTTCCGTGCGCGCGCGCTCCTTCTTCCTCGTCCTGGGGCTTTGCGTGAGAGACGCCGGCGACGTCGCGTGGGAGGAGGACGCATATATGTCGCTCTCCCGCTTTTCCCTCCCGCTCCCTTCGGGGCTTTCTCCGCACGCGTGCGGTTAGCGGCCGAGGCCGCTGGCTCTCTTCTTCCAAGTCCAGGCTGCGCGCAGAGAGAGAGAGAAGGGGAGGAGGGATGGAGGGAGGGAGGATGCGTGAAGGGGTGGCAGTGCAACGGGGGAGTGGGAGGCGGCGAAGGAAGGACGCGCGGCCGTCTCGGCTCGGCATTCTGGCAGACGAACGCATCGATCCCAGGCGGGTCAAGCACGGAATCTCTCTCTTTCTCTCTCGCCCGCTCGCGCACTCGCCCCTACTCCGCTCCACCCCCGACCACCGCCTCCTCCTCTCCGACACAGCCGCCCTTCTTCTCTCTCGCCGCTCGCCCCCGTAGACAAAGACAAATTACGCTGCATTCTCAGAGGCCCAAAGAGCCCTCGCCGCAGCACCCCTGCCCCTCCCCCATCCACTTCTTGCTCGTTTTCTCCTTGCTCTCTCTCTCTCTCTCTCTCATCCTCTCTCTTCTTCTATTTCACTTGGTCGGTGAAGCGACACTTGCGCCTCGCGCCCTCTCGAGGCCAGCCGCTGCCCTCGCCGCCGCCTTAGCGAAGCCGAGGAGCCGCGCTATACTGGCGCCCGCGCTCTGTGCTATGTAGGCCATCAAATGGGTGCTCAACCCCTACGCACTTTCCGATCCGAAGTGGAGAGGAGAAAGAGAAGAGCTTGCAGTTGTAGCACTGCACCGACGGTCTCCCTCCCCCAGCCTCGCCTATGCTCGCGGCACTCTGCCCTTCCGTCCCTCTCCCTCTCCCGCTATACGTGCGGATCTGCAAACTTGCGCAGACTTTGTGCCAAGTGCTGGAATCCCGAAGCTACCGCTGATTGCGAGTTTTATACTTGCGAATCTCTGACTGTGTACGTGTCTATACGTGGACTTGGCAATGTGTGACTTTCTTTGTTCTAGTGTACAAATACGTGTATACTTATAGAGCCAGTAAAATGAGAATGAAACGATTGTGGATCGGTTGAGATTGGAAAATCAAAGTTTATGGTGACGGATGAACTAAGCATATTGATAAAATGTAAATCTGTGGCCATCGTCACTTGACCTTCAAATTCCAGCCCATAAACATTTTATGATGCAGTCGTGCCCGTCGACAACTACATCCGACGGGCGGCAATACAAGATGTGCGCCGTATATTTGTATCGTCGATTGGCAAATTGGCGAAACACGTTGATGCTAGTATTATGCAAGGGATAATCGAATTTCTTTAAACCGATGTAATCAATGAAATGCTTTTTAATTAATAAATGTCCGTCCAAGATGCATAACTTCAGTTCAGTAACTGAATCGGCTGTGGTGTATACATTTTTTTATTCGATTAGAGTCGGATTTCATTAGATGAAAAATATGCGAACGTGTTGAGATTCCGAATAATTAAAAATCAATACAATGCAACGCTCTTGTCTTCTGATTAATTACCGCTTATTGCATTGCTGCACTCAATAATTCGCAATAAGTGAAGCTCATTGTCTAGGACGTTGAACTTGAATTAATATTTGAACACTTACAATTGTAACACCATCATTTTATTTAAAGAAGATGTGATTCTCTAAAAGATTACATTCGCGTAGGATAAATAATCTTACTTTTTCAATTTGAATATTTACAACATACTACAATAATTATTATCATTCAAAGTTTATACTTATACATCCAAATTTTAAATTACATTTTAACAATTTTATAATATTGTTTATAAATAAATGTCTTCTTGAGAAAATTAGTTTATTTCATTTACCTTTATGTAAAGAGTTCACCATTCCTAAATAAGCTGAAATTCTGTGATTGCTTAAAATTATAAAACTATTTCCAAACAGATCCATTCGGTGTCCGAATGAGGAAGTTTTTACTCCATAAATACAAGCGATCGGCCCACATGTATAAGTGATACATTGACGTCTTCATCGATGAATTTCGAAAATACCGACGGGTCACGCGCCACCGAATAGATACTATATTTGCTTCGTTTTACTTGAGCAAAAGAGACAAAAGACTTGAAGGAAATTCGATGCCGCAGCACGAATCTTCTTAATCGTCGCTCGGAATTTAACTGCGCTCCTATATCTTCTTTTCCACTTTTGAGTACTGATAGAAGCTGGGCGCCGAGTGAAAGAGAAAGAAAGAAGTTTTCAATTAGCTTTTAACGAGACAAAACTCAACAATCTGATACTCTCTCGGCGGGAAGAAAGTTCGCTAATAAAGCGTTTTCCAAGTCTCCGCGGGAACAATGCGCCGAACAAAGTGGCAAAGCAAACGAACGAAGAAAGAGTGAGGGGGCTGGGATGGGAGAATGGGGTGGAGGGATAGGGATGGGGAAGGCGCGAGGCAATTAAAAAATTAAACGACTACCCCTCGCGATGGTGACCTCTAAAACGGCAAGTGCTAAACAGTCTTCCTGCCGCGCGGCGCTCTTAACTTCGTCTCCCTCCTCGGTGAGCGTTTTCCACCCCTCGACTAGTGTGTAAACAGAACAGCAACACACGAGCTGTGCTACTGTATATACCGCGAGTGAAAGCGCGAGTGGGGCGTGCGAGGCAAAGGAAAACAAGCGAGACGGAGAAAACAACTTATAAGGAGCGCTAGGTATAGAGAGAGAGAGGGAGTGCTCGGGAGCGAGGGTGATGCAGAAAAAGTGAGGGAGAGAATGAAAGCGAGTCTCGCGGGGGCGGAAGGAGACGGAGGAAGAGCGCGAACAAGGAGAGAGAGAGCGCGCAAGCGAGAGAAAGTCAGAGAGGGAGAGTGGAGTTTCACTGACGGGGGCGGGCGGGGGCTGGGGGCGGCGAGGAGAGAAAGAGAGGGAGAGAACGTTATACGGAGAGTATTCCTATGCACTTGCCGGCTGCTTTTGCCTTGGTGTGTAGTTCTAGGTCAAACTGATATTCGACGAGACTTTATTGCCGCGCGAATGTGCAATCTCCCGCGGAAGGGCAAGGTTTTCGTTTCAGCAGCGCGCGCGCACTCGTCGTCTCGCTATACCTCGTCTATGTATATATACACAGATATAACCACCCTATATGGTTATTTTTCTCCTTCGCCTTTTTCCGATTTTACTCGTTATTGTCGACAATCGGACGTCGTAAATTCGCAACTGGTGACCTTCGAAGCACTGTGTGACGTGCAAAAAGGATTGTCTAGTTGAGGACACAATGGGATTCGGGAAAATGACAAATTCGTGGATAGCTCGTGAAATGGAGATTTATGACATGTTTTCATTTTTTCTTCATTTCTAATAAAATCCAATTCCCATTATGAAAGTTATTTTAAAAAAATAATCATCATGAGGGGCAGTATAGAATATTTAATTTGAATATCGAACATTCTTGCAACAGTTTTTTCCAATCACCTCGTCACGTCTATACTAAAATAAAGAGCTAAAGATGAAGCTAGAGATGAAATATCGTATCTATGTCTTATCAAATCCCGGAATCATCTACTTAATTGAAGAGATACTTTAAAACGTAATTCTAGCAAGGATGCCATAGCTTATCCCGAAAAATTCAATCACGGCGTAGGTGCAAGCTTGCAATTATTTCGAGTTTCCTTGCAAGATCTTCTTTCCTTTTGCTATTCGAGTGAAATGATTGACGATGCGCCAAGTGTAAAGACATCTTCTCCCTTTCGGCCACGTCAACAGCGCGTCACCTCGTCGTGTGTCTTTCGCTTTAATTCCATTGTCACCTCTCGCGCAAACGCGGTTATGACATTAAGCACAAAGTGCTTCGTTTACAAGCACCGCCGGTGTGCGCTTCAAGCGCATATATCTTATCCGGCATCGCGTTACAAAGAAAGTTTTATTAATTTTCGCAAAACGTCCTCGTGCGCGCCGACACCCACGCGCAGACGATTTAACCGGGGCGAAGGTATGGCGCAAGTCGTTTTATTGCCGGCGCCGTTTGAGACAGATTACTTTTTAACCTTTGTCATAGTTTCCCCTTTGGGGAATGATGTCGCCGCTGCTCGCCAGGGACGCTGCGAAATAACTGCTATCGCGCGCGCTTTGCAAAGTCTTTTCTTCTAGCGCGCGAAGCGCGTGCTTAGATAAAGCCAAGTTTATAGTCCAGAGCTTAATTTCGTGACTTGAGTGCGCTAGAACTTCTTGGCATTTCCCATGAAAAATGTATCCTTTTTTCTTTTTAACATTTCAGTTTAGCGATCGTGTGACTTTATATATACTTATATATTCCTTATTTTATAATTTTATTTTGTCGTAGAATTCACTTTAGTATTCCCTGCATTCAAAGTAATGTTTTCTTTTAATATAAAACTTAGGGGAACTGGGCACATTACCGACCACCAAGCGTTTCTCAATTCTTGAGATGGATTGCAAATTTGGAATCCAAACTCTGTAAAAAACTATCTTTGAGATTCTTTCTTGGCAAAAATACCATTACGTCATACCTTTTCGTAAAGTACGAGCTTTACGGACTGTTTTGAGTCCGTAAAGTTGTGTTTTATGGATCAGCAAAGTAAAAATACAACTTTACCGCCTCAAAATAGCATGTAAAATACGTAATACTTTACGGACACTTATGACAAACCGGCTTCGGTGGTTCTCGGACGCACAATTCTCACACGATCCGTAAAAACCAACTTGACGTTTGAGAGTCGAAAACTTCTATTTTTTAATATATTGATCACCGACAGATTGTTGTCCAAGAATGGCTATGCCCTGGACGAAAGACAGGAGACAACATATGAAGTCAAATATAGACTTCCGCTACTGTGAAAACGATTATCAAATGTCAAATTCATCAAATCAAATATTCATATTAAACCTCCCTAGTAGACCTAATCACTTATATTTATGAAAATTTATTTTAATGATTTTTTTACATATTCCAATCTAAAAACTGATATAACAGGGAAAAGGGTTCAAAACATAACAAAAAAAAACTGCTGCCAATATATTGGCGCCTAGCTTCCTCCAAATGAATTTATCGCTCCCGTACGTGTATAGTTCAAATATAAAATATGTTTATTCATTCTACATGTTTTTACAATAATTTACAACTTCATTAGTATTTACAAAAATTACAGATTATTTCTTATTCTTGAAATACTTTATTCGCTGCCACTGATAGTATGTCAACACAAAAGTACTACGTTAAAGAGGTTCGATACCGAAATGAAAAAGGTTACGTCATTCTAAAAACTTAATATTGTTGTTCTTCGATTGATTTTCTATTAGAATTTCAGAGATATTTGAGGTTAAAACTGTTTTAGCCCTTTTTTCAAATCGTAATTTTTCGGGAACGGATTCATGTATACTAGAAAATGGAACTGACGCGTGCTACGCGTACGTGTTGTTTACTTGCTTTTGTTTTTTATTGAAGTTAATTTACAGCGCGCTTCATCGATATACATGAAATTAGCTAGATACATTGTTGAATTAGAGGCCGAGGAATACGTTTAAGAATACTTTTGGCTGCACTTTGGCCGATATTAATCGCGATATTTCTCTCTTTTATAATAATGAATGGAAATTGCAAATATTGCAAATTGTTGCGCTTCAGGTAGGTAGGTTTTGTATTATCAATATCTTAACATAGCACTTTTGTCATATTATCAGTAGCAGCTAATAAAGGATTTCAAGAATAAGAAATAATGTTTGATTTTTATAAATACTAATGAAGTTATAAATTATTGAAAAAACATGTAGAATGAATAAACATATTTCATATTTAAACTATATACTATACATGTAGAAGCGATAAATTCATTTGGTGGAAGATACGTGGCAATATATTGGCAGCGGTTTTTAAATTGACATTAAAGTTAAAGAATTTTATGATTTTTTAAAAACTGTATAGTGGGATATAATTTTCGAAGAAATGACGCAACATGCACATCACCAAAATGGAATCCTTTTCAGCATATCGTCAGAACCTTTTTTAGTGCGTCGCCAAAACGGAACCTTTTTCAGTGCGTTGGCGAAATGGAAACCTATCCCTTCCAGATGACGAGCAACGTGTTTTTACCAGAAAAATAATTTCTTGTAACGTTTCAAAGTTGACTATAAATATTTATTACTCAGTGAATATTAGAAACTCTTTGTTTTCAAGCTATCAAATTATAAGTACTTATAAATGACTGCTTTATCAAGATTTATGCACGAAAAATTTACATTATATATATATGAGAAAGAACTAAAATTTGTTAGTTGTATTTTACTACTTTATTTTTTAAATATAAATTAACTTATTCTGTTATAATATAGTTGTGTTTTTTAAGTATTAAAATTTTCTAATAGTAATCATAGATAGGTACATTAAACTTTTTTTCTTCTTTCAATTTATATATTATGGTATGTAAGAAATATTTATAAAATTATTTGCTTTTTGTTTGATCAGGTAGTCAATACTATTTTTCAAATGCCGAACCATTAGTTGATCCTGGCGTACGACTTGCAGGCGTAAATGAATGTCCTTTCGTCACTGCAATAGGAAATCCTAGCACTGTCACAGAAGATGGTCTTTTTGGTACTGGCACTTTAATTAGCAGATGTCATGTTTTTAACATTGTTGAGTTGTTGTTTAGAACATTGTTTCAATGGTGAAACAGAAGAGACAATTTAAGTAGCGATTGGATCTGCTGATATGAGATCTAGTCAAAATTGTTTAGCGATTTGGTGGCAAACTTCCGATCGTTGGACTGTCAAAAAATAATCAGCCAGCCAAACGCCAAGACAACGATATAGCTATCTCAACGGTAGAAAAATAATTTGCTACTATGATGTTTGATGAGATGAACGTCAGCAAATAGTTTTAATGTTGGAAGATTGATCGAAATGGCCCAGCTGTCGAGGTGGTTTTAAATAAAAAAACCAATTGTTCTCTTGCCGCCGTTTCGGGCATTTCTATGCCCCCCTCTTCGAGGCTCTTTAAATAAAGTACAGAATATTTATTAAAATATACATAATTACAACAAAGTCGATTTCACAGCGCAATAGTCAGAGGATACTTACAGATTACATTTTCCAAAACGTGTTCTAAACAGTGACAACTGCCAGTCAAAGAGAAACTACTTAACCAATCTCGACTTTATATACTACAAGTTTTGCACGTATTAGTCAGAAAAGTTGTGAAAACCAATAGCGAGCGACAGAGGTGGGGCGCAAGACAAAACACTTAGTCGAGCGTGTATACGTGTGAGTATTATAGGAGTACATAAAGGTGAATATATCGACGTCCCCAACGAAAACTAGCACATTTCAAACGGTTCCAACGAAAACTAGCACATTTCCATATTGCGTCG
>UXGD01007535.1:0-10776 GCA_900474315.1 Torymus auratus | reverse complement strand
GCGAGATACGCCTTTGTATATACTATGGGGTATATATATACTATGGGGGTATACCCCCTACTCGCTCCGCTCGTCAACCCCCAATTAGTACTTCAAAATGATATTCAATCTAATCAAGAATATAGTATGTTAAATTTAGTGGGGACTGTGTCTCTACTTCTCTCTCACTCTGTCTTTGTCTCTAAATTACACTGTGTCTTCGACTCTGTTTCTTGATCTCTATATCTATGCCTCTGTCTCAACGTCTCTGTATCTACGTCTATGTCTCTACGCCACTGCATCTTTACCCCTTTGTTTCGACGTCTTGTGTCAAATTTTCATATATGCCAAATGTAATATTTCGTGACGGCTAACTGGGTATGAGAACTTTTAAAGTAATTAGCCCTTTAAAGTAATTAGTATTAGAACTCATGGATTTACGTTTTCTCCAACTAAGCATTGAATAAGAAACATTTTATTACATGCTTTTTTCATGTTTCCAAGTTATAACTTGTAAGGTTTGCCAACAATCATAACAGTTACGCAGTCGAAACTATCAACAATCAAAACTCCAATAAATCACCTCCGTCCCAAGAAAGTTAATTGCCAATGCCCCAGCGTCCACTTAAAAACTATAATGAATCCAACAACGTACCACTCGACCCTCCCTTCGAAAAAACGCCCCTTGCAAACTTCAAAATCCCACTGATCCTCTGCCCCTATCCTCCACCTCCTCTCTCCACTACATCCAGCGAAATAAAACTCGATACTCACACACACACAACCCACCCGCTAGACTCCCACATCGCCAGCTATAGCGCAGCAGCTCTCGCTTCAGAGAGAGAGGGAGTGTGTGTATTATATCGCATCGGAGCTGATGCTGCGCGCGCGTTCGCGGGGGCCACCGTCGTCGCTATCTCGCTTGCTCGCGCACATCGGCGCTTACGCACGCGCGCGCCGGCGCGCAGGTGCCGTCGTCGTCGTCGTCGTCGTCGGCGCCGCCGCCTCAGTCGGTCTCACGCCTCACGCGTGCGCGCACCCGAGCGAGAGAGAAAGAAAGAGAGCAGCTCCGCCCGCCGCCGCGAGGACACGCGCGTTCGTGTGTGCGAGAGTGTGAAGTATACAGTAGATAGAGAGAGAGAGTTGTGTGCGGGCGATAAAGGACGAGGGGAGGAGAGTAGTGCGCGTGTATAGTTCGCAGGAGGTATATAGGAGGTGAAGACAGAGAGAGGAACTTGGTGGAGGAGGAAGCTGAGAGGAGGAGCACAGCAGCCGAGATGCCGAGAGCGCAATGGTGAGGAAGCGTGAAATGTGACATGATGGCGAGAGAGAGAGAGTGTGAGAAAGCCGTCACGGCTCTTGCGAATGGCTTGTATATAGTTGGGCCGAGTGTTTTTTTTATTATCGGTGATTCGAGGGCTCTTGGAAAGGTGCGAATTTCGAAAGAGGAGAGTGTTGTCGCGGTCTCGGAAGTTTTATGGGGCGGGCGATTGAAGTTCATCGTGTCGAAAGCGTTTTGATTTCGGAGCAAAGTATATCCAAATTCGTCTCTGTGTTTCGAATTCTATTGATTTGGCAATTCTGTAAAGTCACTTTCGCAGTTTTATACATATGTCGACCGTGTAGTTTTATAGTTGGGACCGTGTTGTAATAAAACTGTCGCGTGATATTGCAGCTTGTATATTCAATAAAGTGATATTCGATAAATTTATTGGTAACAGTTGTTACTGAAAAGTGGAGCAATTTGTAAAAAGTCAGTCGAAACAATTTCAAAAATTAAGAGTTCCAACGTCTAATTGCATTTGAAGTAGCTCGGAATATAGTTAAGTCATTCGTCGCTATTCTCCGCTAATGAATGAACGCGCTGTAAACAGACGGCAATAGACCGCGTGTACAATACGATAAACATGTGTATCACTATTTTTAGCCGATATATAATCGTTCGTACCGTAAGCACGTCTTTCCGCGTGTTTAGCTCTCCAATGTATTACCAAACGCACGCACGTATATTCCTTCCGCAACTTTCTCTACAAAAAAATCGCACACCACTCGATTGCTATCGCGCGCACGCGAAAAGCAATTAACCGCGACGCTTTGCATGTTAAGCTCATGCTCGCGCTCTCTCTCTCTCGCTAAATAATCGCTGAAAGCATTGCCATGCAGTTTTAATAGTTTTCTCGTACTCTCCAAAGCGTATATAATAAAAGCCGTCGCGCGCGGAATATGCAAAACACGGCGCGAACTGCGCATTGCAGTCGTTAAAAAAACTTTTATCGAATCCCGATGCAGCGCCACGATCCGCTGATCTCGCGAATCGCCCTTTTCTCTTTTTAATAAAAGAAAAAAAAAGGTGGGGAAATTGGATTCGCACACGTGTATTCACCCCCCGCGAAGCTACTATATTGATTGGCGAAAATTCGGCAACGGCGCCGAGCATCCGCGCGCGAAAATTTGAATTATTTATGAGCTATTCGTATATTGAGTTGTCAGATAGATGTGTCATATGCGCGCGGTAGCTGTAAAATATATGCACGTGAGAGAACACGTGTACATAACGAACAACGGACGATGGCCGTTATAGTGTACAGCGTTAAAAAGATACAGAACGACTTAACGATAATACGTTTTCGTGGACGTGCGTGTAAGCGATGAGTTTTTGGACGCGAATTTATCGCGCCTGTGTTATTTTTCGGCTTTTTATTGTGCGCGCGCGCGCGTGTATGTTTGTTGGGAAAATATATGTACTGCAGGTTAAATTTGCGCCGAGTTGGAAAATATTAAGTGCAGCGCTCTCTTGAGCACGGAAATCTGGATATTTTAATCGCATTGTTTTCAAACAAACGTTTTTCGTTTGGTTCTGGGTTATTTTCGAACCGGGTGTTAAATTTATTGAAACTGAACTTGACGATCGGAATTTATTGTCTTTGAAATTTAAATGTGTGTATAATACGCGGCTGAAGTCACTGTGAATTATTGTAAATTAATACAGCGTGCGCATGAAAAGTTTTGTGTGCATAATAATTTTTCAAGTTATATATAGTGCTGGAATGTAAATGTGTATGTACATTAAGCATTGTAATATGCGCACGCGAGTATACAATGAATTCCATTCATTTAACATACAGATGAAATCGTATTCAATAAAATAAAAGTTCGTTAAAATCTTTCAGAGTTTATTAAAATGACCTAGTTTCCGAGACAAAAGCATGCATATATATATAAACGTTGTTTAATATCGCAATTGTGCGCTTCTATCAAAGTTTTTCTTCCAGCCACAAAAAATATCCTGCGTATCAAACGTATATAACTTGTAGCAAAACAATCTGAATTAAACCACTTCTCCATTACCCCACATACATATATATCTTTCAAACCCTTTTTACCCACCACTCGCCATAAAATCCATTGTTCCAAAAAGTGCGATGTTAGCGTTCAAACAAACAAAATCCCGCGCAGCAGATCCAAAACAATCGCTGCACACACTCCGCGCCACGCGACTTCGTGTTTTTCCAGCTCTATGTACGAATTTTTTTCCCCGCTCGCTCTTATCTACCACTCGCGATAAAATGCGCGCACATATATATATACAGTGTATAAGACGACGACGACGGTGGTGGCATATAGTGCTATTCGTCCGTCGCGCCGCAGGATCTCCTCGGTTTTAAAGTTTCTTTGGGTTTTTTATCGCACGCCCGACGCGGAGTCGTTATTTCTTTATACGACCGCCGCCGCCGCCGACACCTTCCGCCTCGTTTTATATATAACGCTATGTGTGTGCTTCTGTGCGAGCTTCTAATCAGCGGTGTGTGTGCGATAGTATGAGGCGGGATTTGAAAGTGATTAAAATATTGCGCACGGGGAATTGGTGTTTTTGGGTGATGGCGGTGACGGTGGTAGTGCGGTTGTTTGAGAAAGGTGAATGAACGATTAGCGTAGAATTAGTTTTCTTATATTCATGTGTCTTCTGGAATTATACTATAGTGTGTATGAAATTGTGAAAAATTTATAAAACAACAAAAAAAGAAACACAGTATACTTATAGATGCTTGCACACAGTAGCCAAAAGTGTTTTGTTTAAAAAAATATACAACGATCTCTCGGGCGGACGGGTTTTCTCAGAAAACTTTATTATCTCCGTATATACATTCCTTTTTATCGTCAAAACTAAAGCTATTGTAAACATCAGTAGCTAACACAATGACTACTGAATCAAAAATTTCGTCGGTATGCACTGTGTCCCCAAAAATTCTTCAAAGCACATTTGTCCTACCGTCCGATTCTTCTTTATCAAATAACTGAACCATCACAGACTGACGGATTTAACAATCTTAATCACATTATATCGTCGCTAATGCGTCGCAAAAAAGCTTCTCCACCTCTTCCTCTCTTTTTAGAGAGACAGAGAGAGCTTAAAAGCGGCCATTTGAACTAAAAAGCCCTCGCTCTCTCTCTCGGGCGACGTGACATCTCAATTTCCCCGTTTAATCCCGCACCGCCCGGCTATGTATGTATATATACGTGTGTCACTGAGCCCGCGGTGACTCGGTGACAGCGATGAAAAAGGCTTAAATAGATGTTGTACAGTTGAGTTGGTGCGCTTTTTTTCGGTGACGCCTCGAGGATGAGGAAGGACGATGATTGGCGGGAGTGGGTCGGTTATTTGGAAGGTTCAAGTGTGTATAATTGAGCGAAATATTCTGTTTGATGAATTGCCGTGTTTGGGGTTTAAAGGATTATTTTTATTTTATTATATGGTTGGTAAATTTCGTTTACCAACGTCATCGATATCGAAGTTCAGAATCTTTGGAAGAATTTCATTTGATGGATACTTTGTGAATGAAATATAATCGAACTATTTTAAATAATGTTTTATTTTGTTAATTATAAATAATTTCTGATAAACTATTCCACTCCAGAAAAAATCCTTACAATTTCATAATACGTAACAGTTATTCCAACTTCATTGATAGAACCAAGCTTTTCAGCCAACCTCTTACCCACATACTTACAACCAAACTGCTTCACTTTCGTCCAAAAGATCGACAAGAGGCTGCTGCAGCTCCCCAGCCAAGACATCACAGCCCTCGTCACCGGGAATACCTCATTACTCTCGCCCTCAATCTTCGCAACGCGCGCTTGCGCCAACTTCCGTATATTTAATACACTATACCTATATATACGTCCAACAACGAAATTCCGAAACTCCCGGAACCCGTGGCATCCTCCTGTGTGCATCACGCGCGCCCAGTCAACGAACTTTCCTTCGCATTTATACGCATCGTATACACCGGATGACTCGGTGACCAAAAGTTTATTATTATAAGTCAATACGATTAATGAAGAATCGAATTTATTTCGCGCTGCGATGTTTGAGTTCTTTTTGGGGGAAGAGGGAAGGGGTTCGTGCGTTTTGGGTGCAGAATGAAGTGGTGTTGTATGAAATTAGTTGAATTAATATTTACAGCAGAAGAGGGAGAAACCGATGCGGATAAGAGGATTTTGGTGCAAAGTACACGCTCAAATTGAGACGATGAGTGAACTTGTATGCGTAGATCTTTTAATTTGTTGTAATCAGCGTGAAGCATAACGTGGTTGGGCGAATATTGACGGAAAATGTTATAAAAGGGTAAATAAAGGGTGTTTAACAATATTAAATTAAAATAAACTATATATAATAAAAGTTTTGACTTTTAATTTATAATTTATATTAGTCAAATGCGAATAAAATTATAAAACTATATTTTAATGGACAATATACGCTACACTAGAAACTGTCGCAACAGCTGTTCCCAACAAAATTGCATATGACTACAGTATCGCGCAATTAAAACAAAATTAAATGCAAATCTGATAAATCATACAACCTCAAAATACAGCTTACACAAATTTTGTCAATCGCGTTCCTACAGAATCGCCGTTGAATCATTCAAATTCCATCCCAACCTACACTCCGCTCATCTATAAACACTCTACTACATGATGCACTGTACCACTCTGGCTTCTAAAATTTTCATTGACCACCGGCCTCTATCCTACGATTATTCACCTCGCCGCGCTGTCAATCTCGCGATGCGTCTTATGCACCCACACGCGCGTCTTCATCGTCTTCCCTCCTCGTTCGCGCTTTATATTTTTGGAACTATCGCGCGGGGCAAGATTAGCGCCGGACGGATATAGCCCCCCCGCGCGCTTGGGAAAAGAAGATTCGTACGCGAGGGGCTTCCGTCTTCGATTATTGAGATTGCCGCGCGGATGGAAGTTATGGCGCGAATTAAGGCGTGAGAAGAGCTCGTATGGATGAGTGATTGGTGATGTGGAAACGAGCGAATATGTTTTGATTTTGATGTATATATATGCGGAAGTGAGAAATTTTTGTGAAATTTTCTTCGTGTGGATTAATTGAGCAGTTTAATTCGTTTGAGGATGACGCGAGACTCTTTTATTGCGGAATAAAAGAATGGTGATGTGTTGGGTCGCGATGAAGAACGTATTAAAAACAAATAAATCCATAGCGTAAAAATATTCCGTTGAGCAATATTGAGATATTAATTGGTTCAGTTTCTGAAGATGCTTGGATTGATAAATAGCATCCGAAATAAATCGTTGGATGCAGGCATTTATTTGTACCCTATATAATAGTAAACACAATAAATA
Source organism: Torymus auratus (assembly GCA_900474315.1). NCBI lineage: Eukaryota > Metazoa > Arthropoda > Insecta > Hymenoptera > Torymidae > Torymus > Torymus auratus. Next base: position 4,143 of record UXGD01007535.1, on the reverse strand, counting down.
CTCTCAATTTCTATATACGTTATTTTCTAAATTTCTCTGGAGGAAAGTAAAATATAACCATATAACAGACCATTCGTTCTGAAAATATGATGAATTCCCAGCATAAAACCTAGATGATATCAAGAACCCATAATAGTCCCGAAAGAAAACTGTACAAAGTACCACTTCAACGCTCACCCGAGCCCGCGCCTTCCGAAAATAACTTTTTGTACCGTAAATACGCTTTAGGTACACACAGACACGCGCGCGCTCGTCCAAGAATCCTCATTCGTCTCGCATTCGAGATCCGTCGCTCCCCTTCTCTCTCTCACCCTCCCACGAAGATTCATCAAAAACGCTGATGATAAATCAAGTCTCTCCCTCTTTCTCACACAGCACTACACACACACACACATTCAGCTTTAAATAATCCTTTTGAATTATCGCGCTCGCTCTCGCGATCTCGAAAAAGTACGCGGTTGATTTACGCGCAAATTTTCGGCCAGAAATATACCCATGCATATACACGCCATTGCGCTGACCCAATTCTCATTATTTTTTTTTCTCTCTCATCCGCGTCACGCGAGGCGTTTTTCTTTTTGTTCTCTCTCTCTCGCACCGCGCGGGTGTCTGTGATTTCGCGGATGATTTACAATGTGAAAACGCTAGAGCGCTGGTCCGATGCTTATTTTTACGGCTCTGTCTGTGTAGGCTCTCTCTCTCTCTCTCTCTCTCTCTCTCGTGCGTACGCGTCTTCGAAATTTCGTAAGAATGAGGGGATCGAGGGGAAAAATCGTAAATTATACGATTTTATCGGCGCGTAAACTCGTACGGGAATCGGAAAGAGCACTTTTCTGCTCCAGATGCGCGCGACCGTTGCCCAGCGCCCGATAGGATATGGGGAGGACGGGCAACGGCTGCTTTTTAGAGCTTTCGCGTTGTTTATGAATTATTAAACTGGCTATAACTGAAGCTCTCAGATGGATCGATGAGATGATTTTTTCTTTTTAAATATTGGTTTGGGATGTTTATTCTAAATTTATATATACCTATACTATTCGAAATTTAATTAAGTGACATTTCAGAAATAAATTTGAAAATATGGCCTGGACTTTCCCATTGTACATTATTCAAACATTCTCCTATTTATTATTCCAACTAAAAATCAACCATTTCAAACCAAAATACAAAAATCAGCCACGATAAACCCGACCTACTCCCCCACATTCCACAACGTTTTTCCCAACCTCACTGTATACATCACACACAGAATACTCCGATGTCACCTCTGCACTTTCCGCAACTCTCGCGTCGAGCACGCTATGCGGCGGCCGCAATTTTCGCCGGCGCGATTCGATTTAAAATTGGCTGGCCGTCAAAAAACCGACAGCGCGAAACTCTCTCGCTCCCGCGGGACTATGACACTGCGCTTGGGAGACCTTTTACAGAGTCGACTCTGGAAAGTCTCAAGTGCGCCGTATCGAGGGTCCTCCAGTCCGAGGCTAATTGACGCTGGAAGTCGCGCGCAAAGGCTGAGGTTAAAAGTTGCAAAGAGAGAGAGAGAGGTTTTTTTTTATACTAATTTGGAACGGCGTGTAACTTTTTTTTGCTGCGATCTAGTTTTTTCGCGTCGCGGGAATTATTGCGCAAGCCGCGAGATTTATAAAGTCGAAATGAAAATGTTGCTTAATACAAATAAAGGTCGAAAATAGCGGTTGTATACGAATCTCGAATGACTGTGTGTGTAAAAAGCAGCTTTCTCGGGTAGTACCGTTTTGTTATTGTAGGTGAGTTTACGAGGAATTTTTACTCCGAGTATAGCCGGACGTTTAACAGGCTAGTAAGGTATTACCGTAGGTGTAATGTGTGAAAGCTGTTTAACGCCGCTCTAGAACCATAGAACTGGAGTGATGATGTAAAAAAAAAAAGAAACTATCAACACGCACTTGGGCGAGTTGCCAGTAGCTCTCTACACGCGGCGCGCTCAATTGTTATACCTATACCTGAAATATTGCAAAAAAAAGAATGCCCCTAAACTATATTATAACGTGTGTATACAAATCGTAAAAAAATATCTTTATTGCTTATAATTTCATAAGTGCACGTAATACCTGTCAAAAAGGGATTTAACTACGCAACAAAAATTATATACATCATCCATGCATATAAACCTTCGGCATAAATCACGCCCATAGTACACCCGACGCTTATTACAGCCCCATACCCCCGAGAAGAAAAAAAAAAGATCCCGCGGCAAAGACCTCCGGGCAACTTTGCCTATAAAAAACTCTGGTCGTCCCTTAAAAATTTGATAAGCCCGCGCGCTAATTGAAGAACCTCTCCAGCCGATACTACCTATACATATACACTTACCGCACCGCGAGTGAATTTTTCATCGGCGCGGGTTGGCCGCCTGCCAGCCTTCTAAGATATTCCATTCACTCCGGATGACATCGTAAAGCCGTTAAGCGCGCGGCAATTAAAAAGTACTCCGGTGTGTAGGCGTATAGTCGTAGCGCTGTATAGATACTGTGCAAATACAGTATATATAGCATATATGCGCAAGATTTTGGAGAATTGATGGCGAACATTTATAAGAAAAGAAAAAAAATTTTATAAAGTTTTCTGCGGTCGTTGTTTCGAAAATGTGTATCTCGGATATATATTTATTGGGAGGGAGTATATTTTCTAGGTTTTCTATAGGGTTTTATTTCGATCTGTCTAAGTTTTTATATAGGTATATTTGCGTAATTCTGCTGTAAATTAGTGGAAGGCCTCGATAAATCTAGGAAATTTTATGCACGGGTCTACAAACAAAAAAATCTAAAAGTATATAACAGTATCTCAAATATCGTTGGACACATATTTCATTGTTAATATGTTAAAATAAAATAGAAATTTTAATCCCGGAGAGAATATTATAAAATCATTCGCATTTGTGCAGTTATAATTTGGTCATTTATTTTGTTGTTTTGTTTTTTAAAAGATTTTCCGAGGCAATGATAATAACCAGATAAACATTATTTATATTTAGCCGAATACAAAATTGTGTCCTTTCATATTTCAAGTTAATCACGGATTACGTATAAACGCATAATCATTGAAACGGCCCGTGCGTGTTTTCAGATAACAGAAGGATTTGCGTTCGAATGACTCTCTCAGATGCGCAAATGTAATAATTTTATAGTTTTATTTTATTGTATATTTCCGCATCGTTGATTCTCTCGCCTGGCAATAAACTCCGGCAATAACGGGGCGCACATGTGCTCCCTCGATATTACCGGCAGTAACTTTCGTTTTTCGCCAACATCCTCCTATTAAAAAGAAAAAATCACGGTATATTCGATTGTTTAGGGAACAACATACGATTTAATTATTCTTTTACATTTTACAATTTTTCCCAAACACTATCTTTTTTGGGCGCGTTTTCCATTTAATCGCTGAAATTTCCAAACCTGAAAAACGCAAATCATTGTCCCATAGCACTACAAAACATTCCTCGGCGGCATAAACTCGCGGCGGGCATTCCATCCGACATTCGTAATTGATGAATTGGTAGTCCGGCGCCCGCGTGGCTAATAATTGGACCGAAAGTGCCATTGACAATACCTTCCGCCCTCTCACGATCGATTAATCGCCGCGCGTTATAAGCTTGAGCCGAAACGATAACAATCGCACACAGCTACAGCGCACACACACAGACGGAGAAAAAGACGACAAGCAAAAATTCATCTCGCGTATACCTACTCTCTACATTCGAATAAGTGAATATTCTCTTATTTGAAGTGAATTCCACTTATTCAAATTTAGAAAGTATATACGTTTGCAATAAACGCTTTCCGCGGACTATTTAAAAGTGGCGGGCGCGTGCTACTACTGGTGTGGGATCTACTTTCTGTTACTTCCTCGCTGCTGTGGCCGGCGTCGGCCAATACCTCATCAGCGACTATGGCTGCAGCGGCTGCTACAAGTGCGCCCCAAAGAAGAATCGCGGCAAGCGCAAGTCCACCACATTAATTATTATATTTTTCAACAAACTTTCCTTTCGTTGCACATAATATACATATAAACGTAGATTAAATTACAATACACTGAAAAAAAAATTTAGTAAAATCAAACAAATTTTGTTTGGATCAAATAAATGACCTCATAGACATGGTACCT
>UXGD01007534.1:0-10778 GCA_900474315.1 Torymus auratus | reverse complement strand
ATTGAATCTTTTTTCTGCCATAGGCATATTACATATTCACTCCGCAATTTTAGAGAATTACAGGAAACGACTCACGCCAAAAACATCGGATTTTACTCAACCATTAATAGATTAAGACGATCCTGGAATACTCTTCGAATACGATCATTAACCTTGTTAATATCACCTCTTTTAAACGTGTTGTAAGGGCATTATCAATACAATTCTGATTGTAAGGACTTTTAATTAATGTGCCACCCAAAGAATTTTTGTAATTTGTAATATTTGTAATTATTCTACATCGTGTAAAGGGCAAATGTTGCTCGTTCAACTGAATAAATAAATAAAAAAAAAAAATATACGATCTTTTACACGGCGATATCGACACTTTGACTTCTCGACTTTGTTTTTCTAATCAGACAATGACCCATTTCCGTGCTTGCGCGCGCTCGCATGCCGCTGTGCTGCAGCAGTTACACTCATGGCATCCGAATGCAGCCGACTAGTTTTTACTGAATTTCCTCGAGAGAGCTCACGACCGCGTACATTTTTCGTTCTCGTGGTATGTCAAATCCCGTATACGAGCGCAGCAACACTAAGATTCCTACTTTATCGGCGTCGGTTTTTCACTTGTATCTAATCGCCTTTTGTAGTTTAAGTAATAGCCGGCAATGGTGTAACTCGAGTACACATAAATTTTGAAATAAATATATTTTAAAATGTAGCACGGCACTTTCGTGCGCGGAAAAATTGATTGCTCTGGTAAAAAAGAAAACGTGTACATTTTCTAGATTAGTGTTTTTAATCACAGAATCTGAACGGTTAGATTTACTAATTGCAAGAAATAAGTGCGTTTGTATTGTAATTAAAGTGGCTAATTGCCATCTCTCTCGACTATAGTTCCTCGAAAAATAATTGTCCCTCTCTCTCCGAATCAATAACACACGAATTTATAGAAACACCGCGGCGAACAACCCATTTCCACGCGTCTTCGTCAGTCAACTAATCGATTTTTTTATTATTTTAGCTTACTCTACGAAATTAGAACAGAGAATCCAAAACGAGCCTCCCACGCGTGACTTTTTCGCGTGCACGCGCACACACACTTTCGATTCCCCAACAATAGAGTCAGAAAGATGGAACATGAGATATACTCGCAGATGTAGCAGTCGACAGACGCATTATCACACCGTTATTTTTTATTTTCATTCGCCCCCTATATGCGTGCGTTGCAATTTTCCTTTCGCGCGAAAATCTCCCGCGCCGACGGCTAATTAGCGGCCGCGGGCGAAATATTCGCCTCTCGGTTTCGATGACACGTAGACGCGCATGCGAGGTATATTATGAGTGTACGTGTATTCGCAGAGCGGTATATAATGTATGCGAGCTGAAAGCGAAATTGTAGAGGCGAGCGATCCGACGGATCGACGATGCCGCGGTCTTTGATATGTGGCGGGGTTAGAACTATATTTTGAGAAGGGTGCATATATTTTTTAGAAAATGACGATATTACCATAGAATATGAAGAAATGCATATACAGAGATAATATTTTTAGGCCATTGGTCATTGCAGTTTGCAAGTGTTTTAGTTTCAACACATATATATTTTGTTTCTTAGAAAAATACATCGATAAATCAATATAACAAAATGCTAATTTCACGAAAAAAAAGACCAAGTTTAACCGCGCGACTATATACGCGAGAAAAAAATGGAGGTTCACCCGCGATAGGTTAAGATCTGTGGCCTCATATTCATTGTTACTCTTGGTCGTTAAAAATGTAAACAAAATTGATTCACAAATGCATGCTAATTTCTCTTTTCCTCCCGAGCGGGCATTAACTGTCGCTTATTAATGACAGAGTGCGCGCGTAAGCGAGTTCTAATGTATTACAAAGAAAATAGCGCGGCTCTCTCTACGCCATTTGTTCAGGCGGCACTGGCGTAGGATCGAAAAATTTCTACAACACGTGTGTGTGTCCCGCGCGCGGTATCGGTTACCGGCATCTCCGCAGCGCGCGCCGTTTGGTTTTTCTTCCTCCTCTATATGCGTGTGTGTTTATCTTCCTTTGTATATCAAAGGTGTCGGATTTAGGAATCGAGTTCGTTTTCTCGTAAGCAATTTTTGTTAAGTCTACGGGGCCCCACCGGGATTAGATTTGCTGTATATATATAAGTGAACGTTTCTACCGCGTATGTTATCAACAAAAATGTAGAGCAGAGTAACTTTCTCAAACCGTAATGAATAAAGCTACCGTATACGTCTGGGACTGTAATTCCGCAGTGACATTATATTATCTATGTAGAGTATTTATCCGCTTAACGTACTGCGCATATGTTACCACAAAGGATGTCCACGTTTATCAGCCACGCGCTCTGAGGTTGCAGGGGCTTAGCTCGGAACCATATGGCCCTATCGCTACTTGTGGCATCTTTTAATACGCCTCGCAGCGGCGTAATGCGACAGCTATAGTTTTGCATTCGGAATACGACGGCGGTAGGTAGGCGCAAACTTCGGTTCAAAAGTCATTACAAAGTATACAAGCGTCAACGTTGAGACTGTAAACGCCGTTAGCGTCTTTCGGCGACGACATTGAAATCCAGCGTATAGGTATATTTCTTGAGTTTGGGTAGACAACGGACAAAAGTAACAAACAAGGTTGAAAGCTGCACGCGTGTGTCTTGGAAAATCCGCTTACAGAATGAGTTTTCGCTGTGGGAGATCCAGCAACGCCCATACAGCGAAGAAAAAAGATTTAGGCATTCCGAGTGTATGTGTGTGTAAGTTCCTTCAGGCGGAAGGAGGAAGAAGCCGAGGGAAAGGAAGAAAGAGAACGCGAGAGTGGGACTGGACAAGATTTTTGTTTTCGCACACGTATACAGTCTCTTTCGTGCAGGCATATTTTCTCAGCGCTTGATATGTATATGCATGCTCAGTCGGGTGCCTTTTTTTCCCTCTCATTCGATAAGATCCAAAAGGCGGTGGGATTTTCCGTGATTTCGGTCGGTTTTGAATTTTACGACCAGGGCTTGGATTTTTTTTTATTTTCACTGGGTTCGCTTTTTCGTGTCGCGTATATACATGGGGATTTGATCTCGTTGCATATTTTAACGGCACGCGGCGCATTATGCATGCGCTCTTTTATTGGATTAAACGAATCTTTCTTTGCGGCGGCAATCGCGCGCATAGGGTTTTGCGATCAATCAAAGTAACGAACCGCTGCGCACAGTTGCAAAATGAGTGATGGATGCTTTTTGTACGGCAGTAATTTCCTTTTTTTCCTCGCTGTGTTATTCGACATTGTGTCAATGGCGCAAGGAATTATTATTCATATACGAATTTCAAAATTGTGTCTTGGGCATAAAGTTTGCTATGGTGGGACATTAAGGTTTGGTTATATAGCCGATTTTAACTGTAAGCGTGTAATGCCTCTCGCAAAGTATTTAATCGCTAGAAATATGCAGTCAGGTGACTTCCTCAATAAAATACGTTATACATATAATAACATCGAGATAAGGACGTCGCGGTAGAACGACATTCCAGCCCAAAATTAAAGTAACAAGTCCTCGTCAGTGTGGCACTCGCGAGAGAAATAACATGCATAATTGTTGTTCTTATCTTGCCGATCGTCAACACTTTTTGAACTCTGGCCATGAAATTTATTAAATTATAATTATTTAATGTCGAGAAAAACAACTCGACAATCATGAAAAATCGCAGTGGAAATTAACTTGTTGTGCTTGTTAAATCGTGTTCACGTGATAAGTTTCAATTTGGACACACTGTATATAATATTCAAGCCACGTGCTTATAGAGTTACAAAAAAAAACTTCTGGAATATCACATTTCTTATGTAGTTATTCGAGAAAACTTTTTTAACTCAATTTTTTAAATTCTCAAAAAAAAAAATTAAAATACCGGTTAATTTTGCAAAATTTATCCAACAATAACGGTATTTTGTGCTAAACAAGCGCATATATTCTTTAAAACCACTTCAAGAATTAATAAAATATCAACTTTTGTATCACAGAATTACCAGAGCAACTTCACTTCTTATCACGAGAAACACGTGAAATTTCAAACTCTGCCTTAAAAGCACATTTCTGTATAATCATCTATAGCACTGTGCATAAATCCCACCTATCATTCACAAAAATCACCTTAGAAAGTTTCAAAACACGTGCACCTTATCCAACCCAAAATCGCGATAGCAAACTTTCTTCCTTCAAATCTAAAAATCTTTGAAAACTACTTTCATACATTCATTTTTACGAAATCCACGTGTTGCGCTTGGCCCCGAACTACCGCCCTACAGGATCGCCCTAAAATTGGCCAAACCACGTGCTCCGCGCCAGCCTGATAAGAATCTTTCAAAAACTACCGCGGCAAACAGCACCAACAGCCCTTTCAAATTCCTCTCAAAACAACACTAAATTTTCCACCAACTAATCACATCACTAATCCCTTCGTCTCATCCTACACCACCTACCACAAAATACAAAAACATGTATGTATACATTCGAAAAGAAATAAGCGCGCGAAAATCCGATCCTCGTGTTTTCACATACTCTCACCTTTTGTTAGCGTGTAGCAGGGCGCCCTGGAAGGACTTGCTGCCTCGCTCGTAGCTGACGACAAGAATGTCGGGCAGTGCCGACTCGACGGTCACGAGGATCTTGTCCCCAGGCACGAGGTCGACCTCCTCGACATCCCCGACAGCGGCGATCTCCTCCGGGTCGTCCGCCATATTGTCCTCTTCCTCCTCACCGCGGCCTCCCGCACACTCTCTTATCACCCTCTCTCTCTACGGTCCTCCCTCACTGCTGCTGTGATAATACAATAAAATACCCCCCAGCGCCGCGTGATATAACCTTCACAACAACAACACACCAAGAGCACTGGTGAGGGGCAGCCGCGCGGGGCCGCCGCACCTCGTCGTCGTCGTCGTCGTCGTCGGTATATAGCCGCAGCCTATGCGATGGTTGTCCGACGGCACACGGCGTGCGCGCCGAGGAGAGAAAACACACGCGGGGCGCTCGAGCTCGGCGGGCACGGCGATGCGCGCGCGAGCCGCCGTGGGCTATCAGTGGAGAGGGGGAGGGGGGAGAGAGCGAGACACGACGAGAGGCAGCCGCGCGCACACGCAGACAGCACCAGCTGGTACGGCTGTGCTGCAGCCAGGCAGCACGAACACGCGGGCCGCAAAGAGTAGACGAGCGTTACGTGACTCTACTGCGCATGCGCGCTATAGAACCAGGGGCGGAGACTCGGCAAGAGGTTCCCCTGGTTATAGGCAGGACAGACGTGCGAGCGCGCGCGTTGCGAGGGGTTTTTTCCATTTAGGTGGGGGATATTGTTGTTAACGGGTTGTTTGTTAGGTATATATAAGGGAGGATTCGTTGGTTGAAGTTAGAGGGGTTTTAGGGAGGATTCTGGTTTTTAAAGGGTGCTGGACATGAGAAGTGGAATGGAGAGATGGATGACACGTGAGCCCGTAGATAGAGAACGGGCAAGATGGATTGTTGATATCTTTATTCGTTATTTATTGCGCGGCGGCCGTCTACTGCACGCGGGATGGATGTTTCGAGGTGGAAAATGCAGGTACGAGAGGCGAGTTTATGAATAATTTCGCAGGGGTAGAATCGGATACTACTGCACAGAGTTCGAGAGCGAGTGAGCACATCATATACGGCTACCGTGTGGATATATGTGTACGGCCAAGAAGAAGGCGAGCATTGTAACGGCTGGGAATATTTTGAGCGAGCGAGAGATGCGAAATTTTATTGGGAATGTAAGCGAAGAGTATGAAAACGAATGGCAGTTACGTGTGTTTTTCCGGACGCTGGGAAACATTTTTTGAGAATTTTCAAGTTTATGGAGTATATGGGTATTATTAAGCGGCTGCTGGCTAAGAGTTGGAATGAGTCAGAGCGGAAGAAAATTACTGAAATCATTAGGAGTCGAGTGTAGGATATATATTGTTCTAGGATAGTAATGGTAAAGGGTCTTAAAATTCAGCTAAAATGATGAAGCTAAAAGTTGTTCAAGAGCGTTTTACCGAGATAAATAGAAAAAAAAGTTGTGTGTGAGGAAAGCTATACTGCTGAGAAAGACCAAGAGATCGAGTCTCGAGGGAATGAAAAGAGAATAATATAACGTTAACTTGAAAACGTGGAACAGTAATAATGCCAATGTTTAAGGAAAAATAATGAATTAATGCATAAAAATGATATTTCTGTTTTGGTTAATTTTCCTTGTTGCGCGTGAGTAATATCGTAACGTAATAAAAAAAGAACAAGATTAAAGCGTAAGTATAACAATCTGTTTTTCTGTAGAAAATAGGACCATTAACTTATCGAGAGCGAACGAGAGAGAAAGGAAAAGAGAGTGCAAGAGGAAGAAACGAGAAATAAAGCTGAAGAAGTAACGACGACACTTTTAAATTTCATTTTAAAGTAGATATAGGTACGAAGTGAGGCGAAAAAAGGCTGCTTTACTTTTACAAAACGCCCCGTATATAATGTTTAAGCAGTTCCGCAATCTATAACAGATGCATATATATACAAGGTTAAATGTAAGTAACGACCTATGTTCGAAGATAGAAATACTGCGTTTACAGGAGGGCCGAGGAGAGAGGGAAAACCGAGCGAGAAGCACGTATACCGCGAGCGAGATAGACGAAGACAGAAGTAGTCGGAACGAGCGAAAGAGAGAGAGAGAGAGTGAATGAGGGAGAGCGAGAGAGATGGATGAAGATAGATATAAAGCAAGCATTGACTTTGACATAGCGTCTTTACGAGTTGTTGTAATTATTCGAGACTAAAACTGTATAAAATTATAAAGGATATGTCTACTATTTGTATTAATTGTATAATTATTGTAGAGATTTTTTATGAATTTCCTTGATTTTTTCGCGACGGTAAAGCAATTATTATGCTGAAAAGACGAGGACGGTGATGGAAAAGCTAAATTTATTGTAAAAACATAAAAGCTAATCTACCGTGGAGCGGGAAGCGAAAAGAGGGAAAGAGACGGACTACAGCGCGGGAGTGGGGATAGCGTGAAGAAAAAAAGACGAGAAAACAGGCACAAAGGGACAGTAGATGGATGAGTCGGTAGATAAATTCCGGCCATATTGTTACAACGATGACAAAGTTCGTGTAATTTTCGAAGTTATATTAAACGAGTCAAAATAACACATTTTATTATATAATAGTTGAAGTGACGTAGTCGTGATGCGCTTCAGCAAAATTACGTATAAAATTCATGTTACGAAATTCTCGGGCAAATGCGTTTGACTCTTTTTATTTCAATGAGATTTCATTAGCTTTATACTTTAGATTTTACGTATAAAGTTCTTCGCATACATTATTTTTGTTGTACTTATTATACAACTATATTATTGTACCGAAATTCCCCTTAAAATTATTCATTCAATGTTCAAATATATAAAATATTACATTCTGCATAAAGTAACATCGTAAAAAAATCTTAACCACCATTCCCATATATAACTCTTTTATATTCCAGGCTCGAACCTCGCGCGTTTTACAGCTTTTCTTGACTGTTAAGATAAAACGCGCGTTCTTAAAAATATGTTTTACCAAAACCTTGACACTAATATAAAAATATATATATATATACACATGAAACCTTAGAATTAATCCTATACGCCCTCGAATCGCTGAAAAAACCTTGCGAACCGCACCACTTCGACAACGAATTCTCCAAAACTGCGGTGCAGCCGTGTGACAAAGGAAAAAATTCAGCTAAAATTATCGCGCACACGGCCGCCGCGCGGCAATTCCGTCTGTGTTTTAACGCTCAAAAAGCCAGTCTCCAAATCTAATAAATTCTAGGTGAGGGAAAGGGCGTGCCAGATAGAGAGAGAGAGCACCCGAGCGTGTGCGAGTGAGCGAGACAGAGATAGAGAGGGACACCAGACAAACGGAAGGAGAGAGAGAGGGACGCGAGCGAACGAGAAGGATGGAATGGCAGAGGAGACAGAGACAGCCGCATACACATATACATGCACACCATCCATAGATCGATAGGAATGCTCTCACTCACTCACTCGCTCTTCCATCTATCGGTGTATAGGATGTATATGCCGGGGAGGCACGAGGAATGATAAAAATTTCGTGAATTCTGCTGCCTCTGCGCGCGCGTGATGTGCGTCCTGAAAAATTATATTGAAAGTGAAATTTTTCTCCGAGGGTAAATATATTTTGTATTGGAAGGGACGAGGGAATATTTTTCCTCGATACGCCTAGGGGAATCAAATTAGTAATCGCAGGAATATATACATATATATTTTTTGTTATACCTAGAAAAGTTACGTCGTAAAATTATTGTGAGTGAACGAAGCCTTGAATAAAATTTCTAGCAAAAGAGGCAACCTTTTTAATTTTTCCTCTGTGTAACACAGTTTCTAGCAATTCCGATATACAAAGACGTCTTTGTCAAAATGCCTCGAAAGGCCATTTGTATGAAAATCTAAAGGAAGAAAAACGAAACATACATATAATAATTACACTATTCTTAAACATTCGACAAGTTCATTTTCAATTAACAATTACAGAGAATTTCTCGCAACAATATCGTATATATAATTCGTAATATCCTGACTCACCGGGCAGCACGCGGGAGTGACGAGCTAAGGCTTCGCTCTCGATCCACGTCCTAATAATAGATACGTTTCCATCTGCAAAATTGAATTGCATTAACCGCGCGATGGCAATTATAGAGATGAATTTCGTTGCTATGAAGTAGTATATACGAAAATTTTAGAATCCTGTGCGCGTACATATACGAACAGTTCGCAAAATCGAACGCGGATATATTTATATACGTGCGGAAGACGGGAGGGCGGAAATCGTTATAACGTTGCTAAGTGAATAATTTGCTCGTTTATTCGCGCGGGGCGCGAAAGATGTCAATATTTTTTCATATAATTAGCCGGAAAATTTTCGGAGCTGTGTATATATATCGGAGGCTAGCGCATAAATGAAGCTATTAAAATTAACGACGTGGCTCCGAGAGAGAGAGAGAGGAGACAAAGAGCTGAATTTATGCGGAGAGATGGAAGGGAGCGAAATCTAGATAAAGAGGCACGGTTCGTGTATAAGCTATGTATAGGCGGTGCAGTCCCTTTTTACATCTTCGACATTAAAATTCACCACTTTTCTCGAATAAAATTACAAGATACTATCCTTCGTTTCGTAAGATAAATACTAGAAGAATAAAAAATTTATACAGGGTCGATAATCGAATGCAGTAAACGTACAGGGAGCTAGCTAGTTTCAATATTTGCAGGGTTCTCGGAACGTTCGAAGAAAATAACTTTTCTTTTCAACCTTTCGCAGGTCAATAGCAGAGAGAATGCAAAATTCTTCGCTCGAAGCAATATCATCGATATTATTATTATTACAACTATGCGCGTATTAAATAATTCGACGGCAGCGGGGGCAGATATCGCGCGCGCATAATGGCGGCCATAAATTACGGATAGCAATAAGCGCGTATACGCTGAGAGAGAAAATGTCTCACAATTACGATTGAAATGACGGCGGCCCATTAAGCTATTACCCCTATTCCTAGCCCTCTAATATACAATAAAACAAAACAGTCCTCTATAACACGTAATAATATAACGCATGTAATAGTTTTCTCCACGCGCAGATCGTGTTCTATATACAGCTGGGATATTTCGCTAAAAAAATATATATATATATCGTGTACTCAGAAAGAGAGCGAACCATAACGCGAACAAAGTCGGCTTTATCTAACTCCCTTGGCGCATGACTCGCGCGACGAGTAGAGTTCTCTCCCCCTCTCTCTTTCTTTCTCTCAAGGCGACGCGCGCGACGATTAGACCCAGTTGTTCGAGGGGGCCCGACTTATACCTACATCCAAGGCCGCCTCAAGTCGTGGTTCTTCTTCCTCACTCTCTCGCTCGTATAGTATATCGGAAATACAATCCATATAATACGAACACGTATATATATATATATAACGACTTTTTAATGCACACCTCGCGTAGCTCTATATATACAATATACGTCGCAATTAAGAAACGTTCGATCCTCGGGTATATATAAGATTGATTTGCGCATGCTGGCAGGGACCAAACTCCAGCATAATCATCAATTTCCCATCTCTCTCCTCAGCAACCTCAGCATCCCCCTTTTTTCTCGCTCGGCTTTTCCCGCAATCGGGTATAACAGACATATATATACGCGCGAGATTTAATGACCTTCAGCATCACATATATATAGGTATATAGAAGGATACTTATATATATACGTTGCGAAGGAAACTCGTGAAGCCGCTTTGTGCGCTCGCCGGGCCGTGTGTCCTGTGATCTCCCCGCGCGCTTACACCCACGCACGTGCTGCTACAGCACGCACTATATAGGTATATATATGTGAAATTCTACGGAATATGGGGTCCATAAAATTAAAAAAAAAATTTTGGGGCACACATACTACACCACATTCTTTTGGTTTTTTGGGGGTTCCAGAAAATGAGAAAAATGGTGAACACGCATTATCCGTTGTCAATCTTTTTTGCCGACCAAATTAATCTCGAATATTTTATGCGATTTTTCTCCTCCACTTTAAACCTATGCCATTTAGTCCAGGAATTCCCTACATAGCTTTTTAAAACAGAAATTAAAACTAGAAAGAAAGAGCTTTAATTTGTTTTTTTGAACGATCGAAATTGTTGATTCCTTCAAAAGTTATAGCAGTTTGAAGTTTAGCGTCGAAATGGCATAAAAATACGTAAATTGCTGAAAAT
>UXGD01007533.1:0-10780 GCA_900474315.1 Torymus auratus | reverse complement strand
CACTTAAACTTGTGGGATTTTACTGTTTTAAATAGTATTAATTTTTATGATTTTCGTAGAAACTTCTACTTTTCAAATAATAATTTTGATTATTTTTTTTTAGGAAATTTTACTATTTGAAATAGTGCTTTTTCTGAATGCTGCAAAAATAATAAAAATTATTATTTAAAAAGTAGAAGTTTCTACGAAAATCATGAAAATTAATACTATTTAAAACAGTAAAATCCCTAGCGCTACTACAAAAATAATAAATTTTCTTATAAAAAGAGTAAAGTTTGCAAATAAAATTTTCTCTGTGTAATTAACGTTTGTATTTTGAGAACAACCTTAATATTTATTTATTGTTTGATAGTCCTTTCCTTTCAGGTTTGGATGACTTCCAGTGTCACATTCTTTTACATCATTTTCTTTTAATTATACATTATTTTACTTATAAATTTAAATATTTTACAACTTTACCATTTAAACCTTAATTTATTAAATTAACTTAAAACGAACTTCTCTTATATTAATTCTTATTTCAAAGTCTCAAATATATCACATAATTATCACATAGTCTTTGATTCTCTGATTGTTCTTAATTAACTCTCGGTATTCTTTTCTTGTTCTATTGTTTTTCCCTTTCCTTTCTATGGTCTTTTCTCTCTCTTCCTCTAGAAAACAACCTTAATAAAAAATTCCAAACACCGCATTCTTACCAAACTTTATATATACCTTTCACCCCACCGTTTAATCCACCACAATACCAATAATCAATTCCCACCTCATACAACAAACACCCCAATAACATCCAGTAGCACACCGTCACTCCATAACCACACTAAACCGATAAATTAACAGCAACCGACCGTATCTCCCACCCACGAGGTAAACCCCATGAATAAACAATCATCGCGCAACTTTCCCATACTACACGACGACGTCGCATTCCACGCTCTTACATACACCTACACATACACGCAGGATATATAAGGGCCGTTTACCCCATCGGCCACGCGCGGAACCGAGGCTCTATACACGCACGCGGAAAGGTTACGTGGTTTTCCGCGAAATTGATTACGTTATATACCCGCGACGTCGTCGTCGTCGTATGTTTATAGCATCGCGCGCTCAATAATTAATGCACTTGGCGAAGTAAAAATATTTTCCCCGCGACTCTAAATCCAACTGCGTGCGAGAGTGTATAAGAATATACAATGTACAATTTATCCGGAGGCGCGTTGAGTGATAACACGGCGAAGATGGCGGTATGTTTGTGTGTGTGTGACGTAATGCGGTGAAAGAGAGGCTCGAAAGTAGTTTTAGGTTATCGTTGGTGCGGGGAAGAAAAAAATGCGAAAACATTCCGTTGACGACAAAAAAGTTTATCGCCTCGCGGCTTTTTGCCTGCACTTCGCATGCTGCTACTGAGCAGAAGCGAAGAATTATATTGAAGTTGAGATGGGAGCTGTGTATGTCTATAATTTATATCAGCCGTGGTTAACGATAATAATTTATTATCGCCCCGCGATAAAATAGCTTATTTAACGAGGTTGAAGTTTTCGAGGTTCAGCGCGTGTAACGTATTATACTATTATAAATTATTAAACCTATATACGTTATTAAACTAAATGTTTCGACAAAACGCGATTAAATTTCAATCTGAACTATAAATTAATCAATTTCGTAGAAACTTCATTATAATATACAACGTAAAATGAAAATTTAATCGGTGAACGCGTGGTAATACAAATTTTGCTCGAAACTACATCCCATCCAGGTGAAGTGGATATTATATGCGTAATTAGTCGCAACCCTATAAACCGCGCGACCGATCGATAAATTAGTCCCGACATCGTAATATGACAACTCTCTCTCTCCCTCCAACAAAACCTTCGACACGTCGTTAAAAACGCATCACCGCAGAACCCCAAAAAACACCGCACGTATAATAATTACACCAATACATCCTCATTCTCAACCCCCCTCGCCTAATCAGGACAAAACAGACCCGCACGCGCGACAACAAGTGTCCGCGCGTCGAACACACCAACAAGAGAGAGAGGAAAAAGAGCGAGCGGCGAACAAACGACCGGGCAAAAAGCCGCTGCAAAAAAGAGAAGAGGAGGCAGAAAAAAGGGCGAGTGCGCGCGCGTGGAAGATACATCGCACACAGAGACGAGCGCGCGCGCGCAGGTATATAATACAGAGAGAGAATGGAGGTCTTGCACGTGGCGATAGGACCACGTGGTAGAGCGAGAGGAGAACTCTGCTTCTCTCTCTCTCTACCTACGTCACGCGCGATGGGGTGTCGCGAGCAAGCGAGCGAGCGTGTATTGATTGAGGGTGGCCATGGTCGTTTCTATGGCAACGTTTTTTCCTTTTACCTGCGCGCGGGAGGGAGGGAGGGATATGTATGTGAGGGGGTATATAACGCGTCGATGAGTCGAGGGAGACAGAGAGGGAGTGTATGTGTGTGGGCTTCGCGCTCTCACCTGTGAGGATATGTGGAGCGTGTGCGATGGTCGCGGACGATGCTGCGCGGATTTCGGAGGGTTTCTAAGCTTTGCTGGGTGTTTCGTTTGGGAGGTTCGAATTGTGGTATTGCGAAGTTTATTCATATACACACGGATGTGTAAAAAGTATATACGTCAGGAGCTCGAAAAGTATAGGATAAGAAAGAAAAAAATCTTGACTGGAAAGCTTGCGAGAGAATTGCGATAATGTTCGGACAAATTGTATACCTATACTTACCCCCTGTAGACGGAACACGCAGAGAGAGAACAAGAAAACGAAAAAAATTCAAGCACACTGTTATACACCCTACATCGGACCATTATCCTCTCTTTCTATATACAAAAGAGCGGACTCGGAGCAAATTAGATACACTAGCCTCTCTCTCTCTCCCCCTCCGTAACACTACACTGGATTACACACACACACATATATACAGCGTTGTCGTCGGTGCCGCCCCTCTTTGTTTTTTCCCTTCGCTGGCCTGTTGCGTGCCCGGCGGAGAATGAAAATTGATTTCATTGGCTCGCACGCGCGCCTGTGAGAGGGATAGAGAGAGAGTGTGTCTGATGACGATCGAAGGCCTGTTTTGAGAAAGCCTGGGATTGACGCGTGTGTGTATCTTTTTTTGCTTCTTTTTGGTGGGGTTGGTGTGATAAGTTTTGTAAGGGGTGGGTGGGATGTGAGGAGTGGAAAAGTTAAGGTATTACGAAAATGTTGAGGAAGATAAGCGGGGAGATATAAGGTTCATGTTTTAGTAGTGAGAAAAATTTAATTTTTAATTGTTTGTGAAATGATTTATTTCCATATACTTTTGTTTATATAAGATTATGTAAGAGCATTTGAATGTTTAGTCCTTATAATTTAGAGGTCTTGATATTAAAGAAAAATTTCTTGAACGGTATTTGAAAACTTTCTTTTCACGCAAGATATGAGTGCGGCAGTAGTAACAGACAGCTGTGATAGGACGTGCAGGATCAGGCATCATTCGTAAAAACTACGAATTCGATAGGGGATGGTGTGAAAAATATCAATCGAATTCTGAAAAACAATTGTAATACGGTTAAAGTATTCAGCGATTCTCCATCTACAAATAAGTACACTTCCATTATTTACATGATTAATGCTAAGATATTGAAATGTATATATTTTTGTTATCTGAAGAAAGTGATCACTTGAAAACCCATATTACCCCATGAATTTAGAGATGGGGCGTTATGGGTTTCCCGTGTAAATCAAATAAAGCCAGTCGGCCATATTGCAAAAAAAATTCAAGTGGGGCCATATTATGGGTAATTTATTTTTTAAATTATTTATACTCGACTGTTTCAGTTTCTGTACAGATTTCCAATACATTTGTTACGACTTTATAGCCATAACCTAAAAAATTAGCAGCTAAAAATAGTTTCTCATTCTTTAAATATCGCCAAAACTACCGCCTTTCCCTACTACATACCTGATTTTTTTAACCCCAATCTTCATACAACATATTAGTTGTAAGACATCCTTTGGGGTCCTACACTCTTGAACCTCCAACATAACCACCCTCACCCCCAGTCCCCTTAACCACCAATTCAAGACCGACCCTATACCCGAAAGATCAATAAAACCTCTCTCGCAACCTTGAACTACACCAATCAACTTCTCACCAGTCGCCCAATCTAAAAGTCCTTCGCCCATAATAATACGTATACATCCCACCCCGCTGCACTCGTGAACTAACGCCATGCGCGTCGTCGCCGATTACATAAAGCATTATGCAAATGCGCGCGGGCGCAGATACCGAGACCCGATAACGCCTGCGAGCGAGATAAAGGCATCGCGTAACGATCGAAAAACTTTTTTCTTTTTTTTGCTCGAAAACGAAATTCAATTATATAAATCTTTTCGCCAATATACCCCTTTTACCCTTGAAAAGAAATAATTAACTAACAAGCTAATACATACATCCACCGCAAATTAATCACAACACGCAAAAAAAAAAAACAACCATCATCACTTCACGTCATTATAATACATATACACCACGTAGCTCGCACGTTAATATTAAAGCTAATCGCGGGGGGTTGTAGCACGACACCACCCCCGAAATTCCGCGGCAATGTAGCAGCAGCGCTCGCGAGAATCGATACTCGGTGCCATGCTGCCGCCGCCGCGCGTTCAAGGTCACAACACGCGGCGTCGCCGCTGCCGCTTTATAAGGGTGTGATAGGTAGCCGTAAACTTTTCATCGAGTATAATATAATGTTTTCTCGATTGCGTAAGTGTGTTATGTAAAAATACACGATGGGTGTGTAATATATACGTATATATAATTAATTAGACATCCTCTGTATATGTGTTCTCAGTAACTCTGCGCCCTCCCGTCGTCGTCTCCTATTTTTCCTTCACACTCGATAGTTTTATCAATGATGTCCTCTACGTCATGCGTGCATAAGTGTCCTGTCCTTTTTACCCACCCTGTTGTTGGCCGAGTCCGAGTTATAAGGTAGGCGCGCGCAGGCATGTGTATACACGTCGTTGCTGCTGCTGCTTTTTCCCTTTTCTCTCGTACATGTGGGAAGGGGGTGAAAGGAGATCGAGCGCGCGTCTCTCTGTGTGTATGCGTGCGCGACAAAGCGTAATCGGGTACTGGAGTATGAATTTCAGCAGCGGCGATGATGATCGCTTACATGTATCATCGTGTCGCGCTGTACTTAGAGGATTGACGTAGTGTGGATTTTCCTCTCGTCTGTGTGTGAGCCTGATTGGAATTTATATTCTCCTCCGTCCCGGAAGGTGCGATATATATACGGCTTTTGTGTTTTTTCGTCGCATCGTACACATAATTTTTCAGAACGCGCTCGGGCGGATATAATATATAATAACGCGCGCTCGCGTTATTTAGATCAGCGGTAGGTGTGCGTGGCTTTTGTAGCGTAGAGGGATGAAAGGAGGCTCTACCTTGTGGGGTTTGTTTTTGGTGAAAAATGACGATTGCGAAATGACCGAGCGAGCGTGTAAATAAGGTTCTAAACTGCGAACAAAAGAAAATATAGATGAGGTGAGAGTGTTGTGAAGTAAGAGTAATTCGAACTACTTAATTATGCGCCGTATTATACGTTCGTATACATATAATATCATTGAAACCTACTATGCGTATACGATCGATCGAGACCGGACACTCACTCACCCCACGTATATACCTGACGCAAATTAATGAATTTTTTTAATTGCCCATATAGTGTATATATGTATCTTCCTCCCCCTCTATATTCAAACATCACCGCAATTACCTGCACCGGTATATACAACACACTCGTTATCACTGTACAGTATATTATATACTCGGCCTAATGAAAGGTGTCCCCCTCGTTCACAAAATTAACCCTCCCACTTGCTTTTACATAACTCGAAATTCACCTGCGCACACGTGTATATGTGTCAACGTATATTACATGAAACAAAAAAAAAAGAAGAAAAAATTCCGCCGCGTAGGACGTCGCACGCGCGCGCGTCAGCGGCATTCCCGTATGACGACAAACCCACCCCACTTCTCTCTCAGGGGGGTGGCTATATAGCGATTAACGCAAGCGCGCGAGCACACACACAGAGGTGTATACACACGTGATGATTGTCGCAGTTTTCACGGTAGACTAGTGCACACGCCGGTGCTCTCTCTCTCTCTACCCCTCGGCTCATGCCGTTTTTTTTTTTTGCAAGACCGCGCGTGTGTGTGCGTCATTCGAGAGAGTGGAGAGGGGTGGTTGCGCTTTTTTTTCCTCGTGGTTCTTTAATCTCTTGTAGAGGGTGATGCGCTGATTCGAATTGGTTTGTCTGTGTGAGGTTTTTCAGAGCAGGCTGGGGAAACGTACGTATTTCGAGGCTGGGAAATTTCGCGGCGGGGGTTCCCGGAAAATTTGTCGATAGGGGAATTTGTGGAGCGTATTCGATCGGTTCGGGAAGAGTTATTACTTTTATGATGGATATTTTTGAAAAATAAGAGAGAGAGTAAATTGACGGAAAAACAGGTATTTTTTATTAATAAGAATATATTTTGGAACCGCGTATATTATACATGTTTACGATATCCGGTGAAATTTATATTTTATGTTTTCGTGTACCTATACCGTTGTTATTTCCAGTGAAAGTTTCGCTCGCGGTTATACCTTCGTAACTCGAAATTAGCCTTTAATGCAGTTTTAGCTTCGAAATTCTTTCGAAGTCACGTGGGTAAGGCTGCCATGTACTTATATGTAGTTTTAAAGTTAGTTAATAGTCATACGGACACTTATATGGAACATTACCATGCGATATTCTTTAATTTCAAAACGACCTTAAAAATCGATTTTAGGAAAGAAACAAAAAAAAAACTTTCTATAAATTTCGAACTTTATCGTCGTAGTTTTCGTGTATTTTTAAATTCCAGTGTTTTATTGAAGTGCACGAATTCGAGGATACCACGTCGTAAACAATGAATTTGCGGTAGAATTATGTTCGAAAATTTCTCCATCCTCTGCGCACTAAAGAGAAAAACACATACTCGGCGAGTTGAGAGAAAAGACTAAATTTATGCCCGACATTTTGACATTTAACAAGACGATTCTTTATTCTATTTTAATACCCCCACCAGGAGCTGTCTTATTTCAACCGGAAAATTGGACTATTTTTCCATCAAAAAAAAAAAGTACAACGATAAACCTGTAATTTTCTCTCTTCTCCGGAAATAGCTTCATCGCCCACACACCGCAACGATTTAAGAAACTCGCGGTACGCGGATTACCACGCAAATCCGCCGTATCACATCAGGCTTACTCTACTTAATCCACGCGCACGCTACTTATATATTATGAAAACAGATTTTTTTGTTAATCGCCAGCTTATCATCGGAGCTCGCCAAAACATTACGCAAATTGCATAAATCACAGACCCACTGCACTATACATACGTGTATTATCGATTTTTTTTCTCCTCGAGACTTCGTTCATATACTTACATTGGACAATCGCGCGGATTCTATTTAGCGAACGCGCGATCGTTAAAATAGCAGATATCCGCGCGGTGTAAAAATAAACAAATGACTGTTTTAGCAGACTTGTTGTACGACACTATAAAAAGAATTTCTTTATACTATACCGGCGTTGTCGTCGGTGTGTATGCGATTCTTTAACTATTATGTCACACAAGAGAAACCGTTACACACATATGTATACGCGATCGGACGAGTGTTGGCCTTACAGCTAATAAATCTTGGATTGGAATTCCCTTCGTAGTCTATCTATCGCGCCTGTGTGAGCTTTTTTTTCGCGGACAAAAGGCGCTTTGCTATATTTCAACAGCTGATTAAATCGTGATCAACCGGCAAAGTCGCGTCTTTCGCACGATTTTCTCATGCTGATTGAAGCGCGTCGGAATATTTGGTTACATTTTGTTATAATAATTGTAAAAAATATAGTTTAATTTTGTCGATTATTTACAGATATCAGCTGTAATTACGAAATAGGTATATGACAAAAATATTTTTCTTGAATCAATGAAACAATAATTAATTAACCAAATATTTGACATTACCCTAACTTCGCCAGTCGCTTACATAAACACCCACATATCAAAAACTTTCCCTATGATCAATACATTCCAACTTTTCTCGCGAAACAGAGCAACACAATTCTTTCCCCTGAACTTTTCAAAACCTATAACCCAAAAACTTTTCAAAAATTTTCCACAACCCCATCTCTCCCCTCTCCAAAACATCCCACACACAGAGATACATACACATCTACTATCCAACGTGACACCACCACGTACATTCCATTCGCGCGCCACTTTTCCGCCTCTACATACGCCTATAGCCATACTGTATACACCATCGTGCGCGTGTCTTTCTCTTCCGGCGCCTATACACCGATGAATTATCGATGGGCGGCCCCCTGGTTCGCTCGCTTGCTCGCACGCAGGGTGTATTTTCGCTGCGACGGTTCTTTTATTAGAGGTAGAGACGGTCGGCGCGCACGATAATAGAAAATATTATAAACAGAGGGACAAAGAGAGAGAGAGAGAGAGAGAGTAAGGACCGGTGTCATTGATTGTCGCGCCGTGCGTCTGGTGAGCTTGAACCGAGTCAAGGATGGTGGTATATGGGGGGTGATGAGGGGTTGTCCGCCGTGTCGATTAGTTTTGTGGGACGAGGAATTTTTCGAAGTTATTACCTATTTGCCACGGATAAAAATTTATTTGTAAACTTTACTTCTTTCTTTTTTTAATAAGAAAATTTATTATTTTTATAGTAGCGCTGAATAGTAACTTTCACAATTTTCGTAGCAAATTTTACTTTTTAAATAATAATTTTTATTATTTTTGTAGCAAATTTCACTAGTTGAAATAGTAATTTTATGGGTCTGAAGTTTGCAACGTTGCAGTGCAACGAAAAAAAAGAAAAAAATTTGATTTTGCTTCCAGTTTGTAATAATTAATATGAATTTTGCGTGTAAATTTGTAATTTTAATGTATCAAATAACTTTATAACCAAGATTTAGATGAAATTTCAATTTCTTAATAACTTTAATTAATTGTAAAAAATGTGTTCGTTACAATCCAACGATTGAAACTTCAGACCCATGTAATTTTTTTATTATTTTTAAAACAACTGGACTGATACTATGATATTTCGTTTGAACAGTCATAAAAATTACTATTTAAAATATTATAATCGAGTGTATCCTAACACTACTATGAAAATAATAAATTTTCTTATAAAAAAGTCAAGATTATACAAATAAATTTTTATTCCGTGTGTGAATTAGGAAAACAGCAGGTCGATTTCACTTATATCGTATTGATTACGACGTGGTCTCAGTGAAGTCAGGAAATTGGATTTCAGTTTTTGAAAATTGCAAAAAATCTACGAATTCTAGTTGTCAATTCATCATTAAACGATTGAAATACGTATTCCAGTACCATACGATTATTCTTGAAAATTATGTCCATCACATCAACGTTTCTTTGTTTCTCATCAATCCATCACAACGCTTACCATTTTATTTCCTATACTCTTCGTATATAAAACTTGAAGAATGGTCCAAAATAGCGCCGTCACACCACGTCATTGTTGAATTGAATTAATCCTTTACCAACGAACCAGTTGACTATATTTAATTCAAAGGCGGATCAGAGAGCGACACTTCGCAATTTAACCCGATCCAAATACACGCTAATATATAGATATCCCAACAAGAGCAAGAACAGCTTATATATACATGTATATTACAAATCAATCGAGGCGCGCACGACCTCGATCCTTCATCTTCTTCCTCCCTTTCACGTCACTAATACTTCTCTTCTCACGCAGGCACCGAAACAATCTCCAAAATTAATTCCCCATCCCGCAGCAGCATATCCGGCCGATAAAAAATCACCTCGATCGCGTACCACCGTAATTGCTCTCGCGAAAATCGAATTATAGCTATGTTGTACACGCGCGTGTATACCCGCATGATACGCTGTCGATGCTCGTTACTCTCTCTCTCTACCGACTTATCGCTTTTTATTTCGATCGTATAAGTTCGTTCGTTTGCGAGGGCGGGCGTCGGAAGCCGTTAGCGTCTCTCTCGCGGGTGGTGCCTATAACTTTTGTTGCAGCGAGCGCAGTCTTCGAACTTTTCACTCGTGGGTGTGTATGTGGGCACGAAAATAGAATGGCAGGGAGGGAGAGAAAGAATGATGGAGGAATTTTTCTTCCGGTTAATTACTGCGCGGTTCGCGTTCGAGGGGAAGTGCTGCAGCTGGATTGTTGGTTTGTATTAGCGTGGGTGTGAGGGTGATTGAATATTTTAATAGGGGGGAAAATAAAGAAATGGCGACCTTAAATATATAGGTCAATGTGATAATCATGTCTGAGATGTTTGCATTGTTTGGCGTATAGTGTAGCAGTATACTGCATTTAATCAATGGTTTTTAACAGCATTTCGGAGTTACGGGCAGCATGTAGTATGCGATTCAAAACAAAGTAGTTTTTTAATTACCCCTTTTCGAATGAATATTTAGCAGATGATCATTATGTGTATATTCAAGACGAAAGATTAACGGTTGCAAGTCACCGCATAATCAATAGTTGTTATACGTATATAAGACGTTTGATTTAAAAGGTTTTTATTAATTATTTTATAATATTAAACGGACGGGAGCCCTTAAATACATAATACGAAAGGGCCTCGACATTATATACAGTAGTAAATAATAGTACATTTCGACACGGGTGCGGAAGGTGATTATTTAGCTCATGTGACGTTTTTCGCACGAGCGAAGCGAG
>UXGD01007532.1:0-10782 GCA_900474315.1 Torymus auratus | reverse complement strand
TCAACTTTCATGACTTTTTTCTCAAAAACTATGCATTCTATGAAAAATTATCTCTGAAATTTATGGACCAATCATTTCGGTCATACGATATCTAATGTTTTTAAATACAATAAACATTGTCAAAATTGTTGAAAAATATTTTTGGTTTTTCAGTTTTGGGTATATTACTCTTATTCAAAAATTTTTATTTTAAATATGTTATCATAATTTATTTCTTTTTCTCGCCTTTATGCAAACCTTTTTATTGAACTCTTGCATGATTAAGCTTCTGAGACAATTGGGTCTTTGCATTAAAAAAAATTCATCGAGTTACAGACGTTTCAAATTTTCGAATTTTTGATATATATATAGATATACGGCAATGTTAATGACACCACAATCATATGTGAATGGACAAATTCAATAAGCCTTAACACTTTCAATTTACAACTAATAAAAAAAATAAAAAATACTTGTCGATTTTTTTTTTGCGATTCTACATGATGTATGTAATAAAAAACCGCTACCAATTCATTGGCACTTCGCTTCCTCAAACTTTATTTAATGATCTTTTGAAATTTTAATCAAATATAGTCTTCTATAAGTTTAATAAGTGGTTATTAAATTTTAAGTCGATAAATTCCTCTATGAGGAAGCAATATAAATTTATTGTTTATGCAAGGATCCAATTATATGCAACTAAAAAATAATGCAGCTGATATTATTTTAGTTCATACAATTATTTCTCGCTTTAATATTTCTAATACTTTAATCTCAACACGTTAATATTTCTTTGCCCACATTTCTACTATACAAAACTCACTTGTAATTTGGATTGTCCCGACTTTTGTTGGTATAAAAAGCCAGAACACAAGCAAGCCTTCGCGTACCCTTAGTGTTTTCAAATCGAAAAACGTGTATTGTGTGAAAGTTGAGGGATGCTGTTATAGTACTCCCAGAACGCGAATTGAAATATCGCAGACACAAAAGAGAATACGAACAATAACACAAGTTATATGAAGCTCAAGTTAGGGTCACGATATTCGACTTTATTTTTCTATTTTGCGTCATTGGTCTCTCTACCTTTATCATTGTGCATAAAAAGTTTATTATTTAAAGCATTGTTATTGAAATTGAAAGTCTTAGTATAAAGTGTTTTACATGAATGCCTTTTATAAATTAAAAATTTTCTAGCATCTAGTATTTTACGTTATTGCACTAAGGAAATTTTTTTATTAAAAATGACTATATTTTTAGACTTACGTGGCAATAAACTTGTCTTCTAAAATTATACAATATACATTTAAAGCAAACATTGACTCAATCTTATTAATTAACTAACATACAAAATATGTGGTACTGAACACTTCAGTTGTCGTTACCAGACTTTTAAGTTATGCCAACTTAACATGTTTCCAGTTAAACTAACTTACTAAAAGTCAAGTCTCATGAAAAGCGTCATAATGTAAAGGCAAAAATCTTGATTTGTTGGACTGAGTTTGGATCCGGGTGTGACCACTACGTTTTTTTGTTTTTTTTTTCACATGAAATTAAGTTAATATATTAATTTAAAGTGATTATAAAATAATAATATAAATATAAGTATACGCGAGCCTACGATCCCGCCGTTTATAGTCTCGCGCTCGATCACGGAACTAACGTCGCGATGCCATGCCAAGTGCATCGCGAGCTAGTCAATGGTTCCTCGATCGTCTTCTATATTGTCTAAACGTCGACGGAAATTTTTTTTTTTATCGGCAAATGTAATAATATATTTCTATACAAGTGCGAATGTGTTGATTCTAGCACGAGTGCGAGGTTTTTCGCCGGAGCGAAGCCAAGCAAAATACTTTGCTAAAAATTTATTTGTTAGATATGTTCACAATATTTGTAGGTAGTCGTAACCATTTTTTTTTTCGTGTTGAACGTAATATAAATCGCGATTGAATATTGAAATGTGTAATACTTTCATACAAGAATGTTTTTCCCAATGAAAGGTAAAGCAGTATTTATACTTGAGTGTAAAAAACATCGATGAAAGCAAACATTCTACGCAGTGGAACTAGTTTCGTAGAGAATCTTTTCGCCTTTGCCATTGGACCACGTTACACGTAATATTTGCTATTCACAGGTATATTAAATAAGCTTTTTTCTGGCGTTGAGCCTGCTTGGTTTTGTTTAATGAATAATTAAATCCCTCTTGAGCGAAGACTATGCGCCCATTTTCGGCTTTAGACTACTACTGTGTATTCCTCCCGCCTGCATTAAAAATGCAGTGCATGGTGTTCTTACAACCCTGAATAGCAGAAGAGCAAATACGTATCCAAGCTATTAATGTAAAAAGGAATTTCAGAGAGATCTAAGCACTTTGTGGTTGGTATAATATTCTAGAGAATACGTATTTTCATGAGCACGTAACGCGTATTATAATCCTGGTATTGAATAGGCCGCGCGTACGGTACCTGTAAATGAGACATTATGTATAAATGTCTTATATATTTTACTTGATTCTTTACACTGTATTCTTAACTTAGAAATGATTATCATTCAAGAATGCTTATGATAATTATTTCGAACAAAGTTCTTGTTTCAACGTCAATTTTGATTTATTTTCCTAAATCCCCTATAGTCTCGTGTGCATTCTTCTTTTCCCTTAGAATACATCCCCAATTCACCTGTACGCGCGTGTAGAAACTATCCGCTTCGGTCAAACGGGTGAAAGAAACAAACGAGCTGTCGAAAAATCGTTAATCGAAATTCCAGCGTACCGTCCCGCCCCGCCTGCTTCTCTCGCATACCTGCGCGTGCACGTGTGTATATACGTACGAGCCGGAACCCGCGGCGGCGCCGACGGGATATTGCGGGGTATAGAGAGAGAGAGAGAGAGAGAGAGAGAGAGAGGGTCGAGAGATGAGGTGAGGGCGGGGAGTGCAGGTGCGTATGTACACGCACGCGTGTCTCACTTAACAAACAAGGATCGGGTGATTAATAGCCGGCAGACCGGAGCAACTGCCGATCACGATCGCTGCTGCTGCTACTGCTGCTCTCGGGTCATCATTTCGTGTGTGCGACCTGCAAAGGCAGCGCGCGATCGGGCAATCGAGCAGCGAATCGCGAGAATCGGAGATAGGGGGCACCCGGAACAGAGGATACGGATTCAAAGGAATTCGGGCTGCGTATGTGCCAATGAAGTTTACGTTAAGCGGTAGCTCACTGACGTCAGATTGGATTGTAGATCGTCGGGAAAGGTCGGGATGTTATAAATCATTTCACGTCACGAGGTTGATGAAAAATTTATTTGAATGAGAAAATCGATGACGGAATTTTCCATAAATACATTGTATGACAAAATATTCGTTAAAGATGCAAGACCATAAATGAATATTCAAGATTGAGTGCCATGATAGTTATGGACGCTATCTTATCATGCATCGCCAAGACAATGGTGACAAATTGAATGCAACGTGAAATTTTTACAGACCATCAGCTTTATGAGGCTCAATTTATTAATTATTGTTTTACTGACTTTCATATTACATCCATTTTACTTGTTTGTATTTCTTAAAAATTTTTCGCTAGCAAGTATATTTTTATCAAATAGTTACTATATGCATAAGCAAGTAAAATTGAAAGATTTTTAATTTTTGGAATTTGTAGAACCTCGCTTTAGCAAGGAGTAAAGCCAACAGAGACAGACAGCAACTGAATGAAGAGCAGAGGGAAAGACGAAAAGTGACAAGGAGAGACAAAGTGCGGGGTGAGAGAGAACGAGAGAGGGGGAGGAGAGAGGCAACAACGAACCACGACTGGCCGGAAATTACATTTCGCCGCGGTATAGTAATAACGTGGTTGCGAGTCTAGCGCGCGAACGAGATGGCATCGCTCATCACCAACCCTCTGCGCATACAGACAAGCCTCCTCTGCATTTGCCAGCAGCGAGCGTGACACACGTACTGCACAGACGGCATGGGAGCTAAAGAGAGATAGATCGCGAGGGTGGGAGAGAGAGAGAGAGAGAGAGAGAGAGAGAGAGGGATGAAGATTTATTTGTAAACTCGGGCAAAGAGAGCCGACGGGCTTTCCCTGTGTATCTCTCTGCCGCGAATTCCGTGTAATAAGGCACGCGCTAATTTGTGCATTATGCACATACAAGCAAATAAAAGTAGTCATTTGCGGCGGTGGTTGCCGAAGGGATTATTGAGTAAATATGCGCGCGGATATTTATATACCGAGGATCAAACAGATGCGCGAGCGCGCGCTCGTTCGTTGCGCCGCGTATTTGTTAAATATTTACGGAGCGAAGTTGCATGCATGAAATGGCCGCGAAAAACCGGGGGGCAAATATTTTCAGCGGGCTGAAAATGTTGGAAGTGTTTTTTTTGCATGCTTGTAAATACTGTGCAGAGCAAATATGACGCTTAAGATTTTATTGGAATTTCGTATCGTCTTTTCGCGTTGTAAATATTGATTACGATCGATTTTATTCTCAGATATTTATTTTTTATTTTTTTTTAATACGTTTTACAGCAAAAAAGTAAAGTAAGTTACGTCTTATTTATTGCTACACACATTTCAGACTTAAAATTATGCGAATATTCAATTGTCCGTATTGAACAAGCAAGGTATATCGTTGGAGTAACTTTTGAGAATATTTTTTCCATGTCCTATGCTAACTCAGATACCTTTTACCCCTGTAACTTATGAACTGCCATATCACAATCTTTCACTATACACGAACCTGTTTAACATGAAGAGGGCGAAGATAAATGTATTCTAGAAAATGAAAAACTGAGAGAATAAAATTTGTAAAAGGGCAGATTTCATACATGGCAAAAATAAAGTCTAGCTTTCAATGTCATATTCATTCCAGGCACGCCTTCTATACACATCTCTCACAAGGGTTGATCCGTTCACGTTTTTTAAAGGAATAAGAGTTAAAATATGATAAGAACGACCGTTTCTAAGAAATACGAAATTCAAGCATTACTAAAAATAACGACGTGATTACTCAATCTTTATTGCTTAAGCTAATCGTTTTTTTATTATAAACATCTTAATTAATCAAAGAAGTTGTGCAAGGGTAAAGATAGTTTATGCTATTGAATCGTGTCACTTTAATGCGTTAGAAAATACTGTATGATTCTACTTATACTGAACATTGTTTCGGGATAAAAACTTCCTAATACTTTTAACGCTTTCTCTCGTGTATGAATCATCAATTTAAAAATTTGGTCGGGAACGCGTGATATTTTACATTCGATAAAACTTCTCTCGCCGCGCCCACCGCAAGCTTCTTAAAAGCCCGACGATATTCCTCATCGACGTGTACACTTAGGCGGGCGGCTACCCCTCGCGCAAGTGTCTGAAAAGAAGGGAGAGTCCGCTTGCGATTGCCTCTCCATCGTCGGGGAAGGAAGCGAAGGGAAGAGAGCGAGGTAGATTGCGGCGGGCGAACGAAGAGCCGAAGATAAAGCGCGCGGGGAAAGTTTGAGGAGGAGAGAAAGAGGGAGAGAGCGAGCCCGCCGACGTCTCCGGGACTACCGTAGATCGTTAGACTTCGCTCGTCCCGGTGAGGAAATTAAATTTTCATCTTGCTAATGCCACTCCACCACCCGCACTCGCTTGCGCCTTTAATATATATTATTTGTCGCGGTCGAAAGTGGCGCGCGTATGCTAGACGGATTGATAAAT
Organism: Torymus auratus; assembly: GCA_900474315.1. Taxonomy (NCBI): domain Eukaryota; kingdom Metazoa; phylum Arthropoda; class Insecta; order Hymenoptera; family Torymidae; genus Torymus; species Torymus auratus. Next base: position 5,112 of record UXGD01007532.1, on the reverse strand, counting down.
AGCTCAGGCGATCGACGATGATCATGAGAGGAATTAGAGAATGTGGGAATAGTGGGAATTGTTTGGTCTCAAAAGATCGTGGCTAAGTAGGTGATCCAATGTTAGACAAAGCAATAATGTTACTGACTGTTAAAAATTTGAATAAAAATAAATATGCATTGATGATCGAATTCCGTGATTTTCTAAAGATATGAATTTTGTATAGCTATCACGAATCTTTTTTACGATTTTATGTGGCACTAATAACTGAATAAATGCTATCACAAAAAGGAAACTGAAATCAAACAATTATAAGTCCATTACCATAGAAGTTTCTTTTTTACATTCTTAATATTCAAATGATTAGTACAATCCAACTCATAGAATAGTCGTAAATTTTCTTCCCGGCGCTAAATCATGCAAACCGTCACTTGAATTTTAATGTTTTGCTGGGCGCGGCATTACGTGGAGTCCGCGAAACCGCGTGTTCACGCATTGAAATGGAAAAAGCTATTCATTCAAATTTACTTTCCCGGAAGTTTGCGATGCCATTAGTAGATTGTATTGTGACTATACAAATGTGCACCGGGCTTATTTCGATAAATTCAAAAGTTCCACTGACCTTATTCAAGTGCTTCGTCAATTACGCGGAAACTCGAGAGCATACTAAAATTCGTTAATGAAAAAGGCGCAATTATTCATACACTTAAATTGTGAATCTTGAAATTCAAATGAATGCACATTCAATCGACGACTATGATTTTTTAACGAATAAACTTTGCGTTCCATCAAGGCTATAATTGAATTGAAAAATAGTGTTTTAATTGTGCAACTTTTACGAGTTTTACAACATTTTCCATTAGGGTGGAATTGGAAAAAGTTTTACAGTAAACGATTAAAGTAGGTGCTATCGAAGGGATCATTTATTGAATTAAGAAGAAGAATAAAATATAGGCTGCAATTAACCGTTTTTTATTAAAAAGTTTTATTGAAAAGAACTTTTTCTATTTATTGATAGAAATATATTTAAATAAATAAGATTTTAAATGAATATCTTGTGGGGAAATACATAAAAAAAATTTATACGGGTATTTTCAATCCTTTATATCATTTTGGTTATTTTCTTTCTCGAGAGAAATTTTGTTAGACCTGTGGATGAAAACAAGTAACCCTTTCAAAGTTCAAGCACCGTGAAACCTTAATAAATGAATAAAATGTGACTAACCACAAAAATCCCTTACTCTTTCGAGCATATTCATGCCTTCTGAAAGGATTACTAATTCTCTAATGTAACCTTCAAAAGCAAAAGCACAAATAAAGGCAATGGAAAAAATGACGGTGGAAGGTGAGTGAACAGACGAGAGAGAGAAAGAGAGTGAGCGATGCGCATCGAAAAAGCTTCGAGCCTTACAGTACATTTCTTTAGCCCTCTTGGGATGAATAATTTTTTCAACCCTCATGGCGGCGGTGGCGGTAGCGGCGTCGCTGCCTATTTGAAAAATGAAAAAAACGTGTTGGCGGGAAAGCGAGGCTTCTTTTTCGCGTCTTCACGATTTTTCATGGGGTGAATAAGCACGCTATCGGCGGAGGACCGGACCGGCTGCCGTGCAGCTCGCTCAATTTCCGTCATGCATCCTCGTTCTCGCGCTCGTTCTTTCCCTTCGCCCCGCGCGCCCTACTCCTCCCTATCCCAGGCCAAACCGAGTGCAAAAATCGCTCCTAAATCTGAAGGTACACGTGATGTGAAACGCTCAGAAAAGCGCTCGTGCGCGGATCGATTATATGGCGGGTGCGGGGGTGCCCGCTTATAAAAGGGACTTGCGATATAACACCGGGGACATAAATCACTGTCAAATCCAGGGTGTAATCGAGTGGTACATCGGGATCCAGCCCGATGTTAATTTCTTATGTGTACACCCCGGAATGTTACTTTCCAGCGAGAAAGCGCGAGCCCATACAGTAAGGAGCTAGGAAGGGCTCTCGCATGAGTTCGTGTGTATATGTGTGTGTATGGGTAGGTAAATGTACGTTTAAAAAAAGAAAATATAAATTACCGGGCACGCGATGTAGAAACAAGTGCCTCGTTGTGTTCGGGGTCGCGAAAACAGATTAAGATTGATGTTTTTTAAATATATTCAAAGAAGCGGACGACTGGCCTCGAGCACTAAATATAATGCAGTGAAATTCGTTGTAGAGTTTTGGATCTGTTCAAGATGTTTGATTAAATGAAACAGGCGTGGCTATTGAAATATTGATCGTTTTTTCAACATATAAGTAGTGGAAGACTTTTCTACTGAAAATATCACATATTCATTCTTTCATGACACAGTATGAAAACAAACTAAAATACATTTTACACAAAATGAAATTGAAAATATTACTTATAATGTCGATATAAGTTTATCAAACGATTTTCAATACAGTAAAATAGTCTTATATTCTACCAAGTTGGTAAATATTTTTATGCTGAAAATTTCATCTCATTGCCTTAAATACCCCTGGTGCGTAATTGGTTTTACAGCCAGTTAGTTTTGACTAACTCGTAATCAAATTGGATTTAATTAAATTTTCATTAACAACCGCTGATTTTATTAGCAAATTTAAAGTTTTAGAAATTACCCTTCCGCATCCCACCAAGATGAGGGTGAAGTGGAGAGACCCAACTTTGTATATCTCACCCTCGGTTGTGAATGTTTCCTTTCTCGTACTTTCTCTTAGATTATGTGCGCTCCTTTAAATTGTAGAATACGAAATAGAATAAATAATTTACTTTGAAACGTCTATTAGACTAATCTAATTCCAGTCACTCTACTTGCTTCTGTGCTGTACTAATTTGTTGAAATTTTAAAATGGAGATTATACACATATGTATTGACATTGAGAAATATTAATTAACTATTGTCATTGGACTACTCTTATTATATCCTGGATATCTCAAATAAACTCCATTATATAAACGTATGTAATAATAAATTTTATTACGTGAATGTGAATGATAAATTTTACTTATAAAACTTCGCTCTCAATGATCAATCAACGCGAAGTTCTGCACTTACGGCTGGCTAGAAGCCGAAATCTCCCGCCTTGAACTTGGTCCTCCTTGTTCTCACTCGCACAGCCGCGCTCCTAATTCCTCCTTTTCAATTGCCGCTTCTCGCTTTCACCCTCCACCGGCAATCGGAACAAAGCTAAGTGCAGCTACCCTCGCTTTCTTGAGGTGACGAGAAGTTCCTCGGTCCTCGCGGCGATGTCAAGCGAGTCAATCAGAGCGCCGATGCGTTTCACCGCTTTTTTCTCGAGCTCGGAGAAAGAATAGATCGAGAAGTCGCTCGGAGACACTTACGTTTACGTAGTGACGGATATACGTCAAGTACGGCATGGCGTATAGGCGGCATTTGCAGGAGTGATCAAGAGGCGGCACGATTCCAAAAAAATTATGTATTTTAATGTTTTTGCTAATGTTAAAAAAAAGTTGAAAACGATGAATAAAACGCTGTAGTGCAACTTCAAGCAATTTACCGACACGCGTGTGCATGATCAAGAGGGGAGTTTAACATTTTTCCTGGGAATAATGATCGCGCAGTAGAAAATTACTTATAAAAAAATGTTATACAGAAACCAAAGTCCACGCGAAGCAATTTTCACTCAATCTAATTTTTTTTAAGTAAAACTTCTAAAAGACCATTGAAATATAGTACCTGAAAAATAAATCGAAATGTCCCATGCGCTCTGATCCCTATATAATCTAACAATTAAATAATAAATTAAAAAGAAACCGGAATGCCTCGCGCACCATAATTTTCACACAATCTATATAACTTTCAAATAAAAATTCACTATGTACACCATTTTCCATACAATCTACTCCTACTTTCAAAAAAAACTTTACACAAAACTTGTGACAGAAACTACCAACCATATACAATAACATTATCGGCCTTATTTGGAGACACTCGCGGCCTACTGCAATACGCCCGTCAAAACAATAGCAGAAGCTCACCGCGAGTTCATGCCGGGTGTACTCATCAGTCAATTCCATGAATCTTTGGTGGCGCCGAGCAAAAGCACATGTTGCCACTCCTTTTTTTATACCACACACACACACATACATACATACACACAGACATTTCCTATAAAACGCATATTTCGACTCAGGGAGCTCAGAAATATCGAAAATCATCAAAATCAAAATTGAGTCATTACTTCAAAATCGGTGCTGAAAAAAATGTAGAATCAAGAAATAATACTTGCCAGCAATGAAACGATTGGAGCAGTACTAATACAGGAATTCGAGGACGGAGAACACCCGATCGTGTACATCCATCGAGTACTCGCAAGCGCCGAGAAGAACTACTCCACCACCGAGAAGGAGTGCCTGGCGTTGGTATGGGATATAAAGAAGTTGCGACCATACCTCGAAGGGTACAGGTTCACGGCGACCAAGGACCACAGTGCATTACGGTGGCTGCAGACCCATAAGGAGGCGACGGGGCAATTATCTCGATGGGCCCTGGAGTTACAGCAGTGGGAAGTCCGAATCGTACACCGCAAGAGAAACATGCATCGAGTACCAGACGCGCTGTCGAGAATACAAGAAGTGGACGAGGGAGAGGTCGAGATCGCAGCGTTCGAAGAAGTAAAGGATTCTTGGTACCTCAAGAGAATCAAGGAGATCCAGATGAACCCAGTGAAGTACAAGTCGTGGAAGATAGATGACGGCCTAATCTATAAACAAAAGCACGATCCTATCTTGGGACCGGTAACAGGTGAGGAAGACACATGGAAGGTAGTGACTAGTAGAACACCGAGATCGAGTCCTTTGAGACGCTCGCTGCGAAGTAACGGCCGGCCATCTGGGAATCGAAAAAAACCTACGAGAGGATTGCATAAGAATATTATTGGCCCGGAGTCTGGCACGACGTCTATCGATTCGTGCAGAAGTGTGATGCTTGCCAGCGCTATAAGACTGATCAAATGGCACCAAATGGTTGATGGGAGGTCGAATCATCGAGCGTCCATGGGCAGTAGTCGCCTCAGACTTGATGGAATTTCCTCTGAGTAAGGGCCAATACAAGTATGTGGTAGTCTTCCAAGACTTATTCACCCGGTGGGTCGAGTTGCGACCATTGCGGT